>JAUTBT010085416.1:0-11626 GCA_032361225.1 Lepetodrilus schrolli | reverse complement strand
ATAGATATATATATATATATATATATATATATATATATATATATATATATACCTTGATTCAATCCCTTAAGTGTGTGAAACTCACAAGTCAGAGTGAGATTACACCACCATGTAACGAGAGAGAGAGAGCGAGAACATAACGTGACGATATGCTCAGTGGGATCTAACTGCCCCCCTGGCAGCCTATTGCGACGCTAGAGAAAGGAGTGAAACGATTTTCCACACGACTGGCCGACATAACTTTAAAACGTTTTCAACAATACAACGGCAAAGTCATACTGTCACACACCGATTTAATCATGTAATTCGTGCAGGCATCGAGTTGAGGTAAACTGTTGAGCTATATGAGGTGAATAGACGGTACAAGAGAGATATACAGGACAGGTAATCCAACAGATTAGCAGGCGACCCCGAGTGAATCAAGTCTATTATCACCTGTAGGTGACTCACACAACGGTAGTAGTTGGGAACATAGCGATAGAACGCGTAATTACCCACTACACTCGCACTGAATGCATGACTTGATAGTGCACACAAGTCTACATCCGGTGTCAAAATACTCAGGAATGTCTCCATTAATCTGATGACAGGAGTGAAATAAAAATTACAAGATGATCTGTAGTCTATGGTCCACCACCATCCAATGATTAACAGTTGCTAGTGTTCATTCTCAAATTCTCAAACGATCGTTGGTGTAGCATTTTCAAATAGTCTACAAGTTTTAGTGTACCGCTCTACAATGATCTAGAGTCGTTTGTGTAGCATTCTCCAATGACCTAGAGTTGTTAGTGTACCCTTATATATTTGGCTACAGTCGTACACCAATGGTGTAGAGTCGTTACAGTATAACTTTCCAAAACTCTTTAACCGTTAATGATATCAAATTTTAAAACTTGTATTAACGTTATGAAACATTCCAGTTAATATCATGCATATTGCAAAGCTCGTTCTATCGCTCTGGCGATGATCTTACGTATTCATCAGAAATCTTCTATATCTTCCACTCCTACTGTCTCATAAATTTCGTTGAAACTCCACCCAAAACCGTCCTACCCCTATATTCTCCGCGTAAATACCCCCTCGGCAGAGTTAGCAGTAATTGATTGCGATTGGTTTGCATGATCGGAAGACTAGTACGTGCCTTTGGTCTTCCTTATGCCAGCTTCTTTGTGTCAATATTTGATTTCGGAGAGAAATCGGGAAGACCCCTAAAGTCTCTAACAGGCCGTTTGTGCGAGAACCCAATCACGGTTTGTTTCCAAGTGTGTGTTTTTCCCGGTTCGTGTATATCCAGTCCCGCCCATGACGTGGGCTAAATAAGACAAGCGGCAAGTATCGATAAAACATCTCCTTCGCGATCAGGTAATAATTATAACTCGCGGACAGGAACCGGGGCTCGGACGAACACGCGATGTTACAACAAACTGTCAAAGTCAGAATCCTGAGGCAAGAAGAACTTGGCTTAATGATTTCTGCCGTCAAATAATTAGTTGCCTCGTTAGGTTAGAACCCGTGTTCCTTTCACCAATAGCGTGTACAACCAGCCTTTAGGCAAAGGAAACGCTCGTCTCCCCTCAAGTGTCATCCCGAAATGTTCCGAACGCTGATCTGGCCCGGTCTTTGATCCCGATACATCAATAGTCAGTAATGTTCATCACACAATCAACTGATGTCTGTTAACTATCGTTGTAACAGTACTGCAGTATAGACTTCGCGAACAGTCTATATCAGAGCGCTCCCATACGAAACGGCGTATCTTCTACGTTAACAGGCTCCGATATTACGAAACCTTTTGACCGAACTCCAACTTTAACAATGGTGTAGTCTACGGCTGCCTTAACGTTACGCCGTATAACTAGACTAAGTACTGGCCCTCGTTAGAACGATCGTAGCACTACGGGAGTCGTAGCTCTTATATATTAACATGTAGTTACGAATCACGTAGTGCTACGATCGTCCTGTGGAACACTGGCCGGGCCCCGCGTTTATAAAGCTTTGTAAAACGTATTATTTCATGATCTACTAAAATTTTGGATGGGAGTATTGAACAAAACTTTGAGTTGAACATGAAATAGTTTAACCCTCTCCCTGCTGGCTGAGGAACAGGTACTGCTCTTTAGGTTGCCTCCAGCATGGAGAGACTTAAACATATTTTATTGTCGAAACAAAAGGATTGACACAAAAGCCAGTCCGGCATGCATTACAGTATGTGCCACTCATATGAGCATGAACTCGTACTAAAGTTTCGTAACCTCGGAACCTGATGCAGTTGTTAGAATCGCGAAAGATGGGTAATAGCTAAATAGGATAGCGTATATGAGAGCTAGACAGCGTGTTTCAATCCAATCGGACTCGTCTCAGAGCGGCCGGGTACATACTTGCCTCCGAGATGTTTTCTGTCGGACTCGAGCAAGCCTTTGTCACTTCAAGGGCTCCCGAAGACTATGTCAGTATTGAAATAGACGGAGGAGAGTTGTGAACGTTAGCATGAACATACCAACGTCCGCTACACGTGAACAAGTTGATTAACATGAACAATGACGAGCGTGGCCAGGAGCAGGTGGATCATGCATTGCCTTCATTCATATAACATTCATTGAAGCATGTAGCAATAAGGGTAAAAAGAGATATACTTCACTTCCGCATATCGGATTGTCTACAATATATTTATTTGGACGTCATAAAAGTCCATTTATAACAATTAGGTTAAACGTGACAGAAATAATTATTATAACAGATTAGCTTTTGTATGGGTAATTTATTTGGCTATTATATTAGATTGTTTAAAGGACGACATTATTTCTTTAGTTTTGCCACCTGGTATGGAAGAAAGAAAACCCAATTATTTAAGACTATTCCTGACTGGGTACGATAGTACTATTTTCATAAATACATTGCACACTACCTTTATTTCAGAGGTCGTAATTGGAAATTGGAAGTACAGATTCCACGTCCAATAACATACATTACAATCAAAGCATTGTATGTATACATTGTCTACATTGAAAGCATTCAATGAATTCCATAAGTCATTTTGATTTCCGGAAGAAGAAAAACATAATTGGATGCTAGTCAGTTTCTGTAATGTTTTCGTATCTGGAAATGTGACGGAGTTCAATCTCAAGTGGATAGTGTCCATTTGGTTTCAGCTTGATTGCTGAAACATGACAACATATACTAGTACCTTTTCTTCATACTTAAATATATAATCAGTACAGTGTTATTGCATCGTGTACACACACACATACCGTGGTACTAAAGAGAGTCCGCTACATGCGATAAATACTCCCAGGATACCGGTATGTTCCCTACATTCTAGTAGACAACTTTAGATATATTGGCGCCATAGCTATACCATAAAATATCGCAAGACCTTGATTATTTTGTAAACTCTTTGAAACTTCGGCGTGTGTTCTTGAAAGCAATCACAGGATCTTATCTACAAACACGCCTGTCTTATTACACAATGAGAGCGCTACACTTGAGAAACAATCTCGGAATTTACCTACATACTGTCTATAGTAGTATGGATTTGATGATCAAGGAATACAACCACGAAGACTACTTTGTGTTGTGGGCGATGCCATTTTTATTCTTTAAATGACTCTTAATGTATGGACGGTGTTCAAATTTACTATACTGCTGATGTACTCTTGTATACTGGCATACATGTAATAATACCACATACATATATAACACTATATACACCACTCTAGCACACTCTCTATGACTGTTGCAGACATATAAATATTCCCACATGTATTCAAGACTCTAATTTACTCTTGAAGAGCGTAACATGCCAGACAGAGTCTCAGAGGCCTAGTTACACAGAAGCCTAGCTAAAACCCTAGTTACAGAGAAACGACAGATATGGGAGAGAAAAAATTACTATGAATAAATATTATCTTTGTCAACGTTTTTAAAGACATACAATCACGGGCATGTTTACATATTTCATGGTCAAACGTATTTTTACATGAAAGTATGTACATTTGATGTGTTTACACAAGTATAGTGGGTAACCAGCTATATTTTCCACATATCCCACTGGTTTTCAATATTTTAATATTTTATTATTTTCTAAATATGTATAGTTACGTAGCTATATTTTAGCTATAGTCGTGAAAAGTTATTTTCACCGTGTTCAATGATTAGAATTATCCCCCTTAGTCTATTAGACTATAGAAAATTGAGATATTACAGTACGCTACTAACTGATTATTCGGGTTTTACCGGAAATGTAAACTGCAATGGAATTGTACCCATCCTACAGCGGTGAAAATATATTTGGAGGTACAAAAGTGGTTATATGTATGTTAAGTGCATGCACAAAAAGACAATTTAATCTGTGATTGTATGCCTTTAATTTCCACGTAGATTAAAACGCCAACTCGCTCCTTGGGATAGTGCCGTGTTGTCTCCGGAATCAGACGATAACCATCAGGAACAACCCCGGCGGTCGATCCTCAATGCGCTCGCGAAAATCACAACCTCCCCTATTAATTACCATATTGCTCGACAAGTAATTTCATCAGCAATTTGCGCAGGTTATCGCAAAAAATAAAAAAGTCTGTTCTGCTCATTACATATTTCCCCTTCGTTCGCCAAGCGAGTCATAGAGAGGCGTTATGAACCTGGTGGTGACATTAACTGAGTAGGTTCGCCTCGATCGTGTGGTATTTACGATTGCCATTTCTCAACGCGATCCTCCATTATATTGTCAACCACTTTGAAAGGACGGCCATCGCTCGTCGCAAATTCCTGTGTGATACAAGGTGCACTAATGCAGCTTCGTAGAACACTTGCCTTTTCATACCGAGAGTTATTTCCCCTGGGACCTAAAACCAATGGTGTTTCTGCGTCTTTTCAGAACGTTTATACTGCATCAATGATATTCCCCTGAGAACGTCCTTCGCAAACATTGCCTGGCACACGTGCAAACGGCAATCGGCTCTAGCGAGAGATCAAAAGAACTGCGCATAGGTGAAAACATGTTAAAGTGCACAGGTAGGGCTGACAATGGCTTGACGCAGCCTTTTTATCGTTGACTTTGATTTGGCTGAACACGAGAGTGTAACAACGGTTAGTTCTATGAATGCCTGGTCCCTTGGGCAGACCACTGATGGCCATCTTGTAGGTGCCGGGTGACGGATGCCGGATGACGGATGGCAGGTTGGCACGAACTCGGGATGGAAAGGTAATTTCAAGAGAATTTGAAATCCACGTGTTCAACGTATGTGACGTGTTACCTGGGAACCGAGGACGATTGATCAGATATCTCTGTTAGGTCTCAGGACAATTTTTCTTTGATAATAATGACGTTCCATCCAATATAAACATTTCCAGCTAATCACTTACAGTTCCCAGATTTAATTGTCTGACTATAATATTAATTGCACCCAGGGCAAGACGAGCCGTCAATAATCACACATGAAACTATATATACCTTGTCAGATTAGTTCGGTGCTGTCACGCAAGCGGAGTTTCTACGCGCGGTGATTGGTATTGATTTGGGCTTCCTTTCTAAACCATAGCAGAACAGCGTAGAATAATTAATATGAAATGAATAGAATTAATACAGTTTTTTGTTTTGAGTTAACGTTTACGTACTAAGGAACTGGAGACATCACGCTTATACTGGAAGCGTGTTCTGTGACCCACTTTAGTATGTGACCTCTCACCACCACCGTGCGACCCCTAAACGCAGACAGACCTACTTAGTAAACTTCTCTCTCAAACTGTCTCCAATCCTTGCTTGACCTTTTTAGACTCTTTTTTTTTATCTTTGTGCGTCCTTCCGCCGAACAAAAAAGTGCCTGTGTGTGAGCTTTTTCCCCGGCCTAAACTGACGGTCTCCGCATCTGTATGTGTCCAGAAAAGTGCGTGTAGCTGCCAAAGAGTAGCTAATGAAAGCAGAGAGAGGAAAAACAGCATTTCCTCTCATTCCTTGCGAAAGATTTAAAGCAAGATAGTTGGTAAATTAGTTAATGGAAGATTCATTATTTCGGTCCTATCGGGCGGTAATCCATCTGCCAACGTTGTATAGGATCTATTAGCCTTATTTGTTATTTGATTTGCCAAGTGAACGGTGCTTGAGCAGGCCTTTTTAAGGATGAGTCGCGTCCTAGTCGCTCGCTTCCGGCTTCTACTGAGAGACCGCGGGCAGGAGAGTGGCGTTTCCTCAACTCTTGGAACGCTTCCAGTCTTCCAGAACCCCCTCTCCCGGAGCTCGTCCCTTCACCCCCCCCCCCTCCCGTCCCCTCCATGGCAGTCGGCGACGTTGTATGAGACGCCCTCTCGTTCGCAGTTCAGAGCCAAGTGCTCTTCTTTCCTGGAAGTTCTTCCTGGCGAACAGACAGAAATGGACAACAAGAATCGTGTTCCATGATGCTCACGGCGTGATACGTACTCTAGGCCAATTACAGCTAATGCACATCAACCTGGGTGCTGACTAGCACAACTTTCCTATATAATCACCTCGCGCGTTCACCCTCTTCACGTTTAAAAGCATTTCCGACATTCTTTTAAATCTCTGACAATTGGAAAAATTAGAGACCCGAGCTGCTTGACTTCGAGAGATAACTGAAGGTTTTATCGGGAGCCATGTTGACACGAATGGCCTTCCATAACTCCCGTCAGTTAGTATTGGTAAGACGAGTGGCATTTGAGACCCATCCCGGCAAATTTACGAGTTGAGCTGGCTGAATATGAGCTTGTCACTATACCTCTGCCATTTACGTCTTTTGGAACAGACAGAAGTCAAAACACCATTTCATATCCCGGGGTGACCGTAGTATCCAGTAAAAACCCGCATGTAAGAACCTGGTTTTTGAGAACCTGTTAGGGTAAGATTGCCCAATTAGACCCCCTTTTAGCCTAAAATTTTAATCAGGTTATTATTTTAACAGTTATTTAGAAATGTGAATCTAATGAAAATGAGTGAGATCCCATTCACTGTCATGTATTAGATATATAGATACACATTAACGTTAATAATAACTGTAAACAGTTTGTCATACAGTATCAATATTTTTAAAGCAACAATCACATATTTTTTTTACTTAAGAAATTACAAACCTGCTTAAGAATCTAAAGAGCCTAATTTTTATGCACCAATTTTATAAGAACCTCTTTAGGCTAACTTGAAAAAAAAAAAAAAGGTTCTTACATGCGGGTTGTTACTGTACGCCAATGTTAAATTAATACATTTTTGCATAGGACGGTGCCACAATATCAACTGTCACACAGCATAAACCAGCTCGGAGTTTCGAATACGTGCAGAATACGCATACATGTGTCAAAGGAGAAAGCACGTGAAAAACAAATGCCCGAGGCGCTGTACGCTCTAATAATGCATGTTTACCATCTGTACGTTCTATGCTGTATATTTTGCGTTGCGTGCTTTCTACAACCACTAAGGTATTTAATTCCGGTGGTTTTGATAAGCATTTTAATAGCATTTTACTATACTATAAAGTGCTTTAACCATTGACACGCGCACGCGTATTCTGTGCGTCATCGAAACCCCGAGCTGACTTATTGGGAGATTTGTCGCATTAACGTACTAAAGGACTAATTTTAACTTTAAAATGCACAAACATTTAAATTAGTCGTTATCGTAAATATATCACGTGTACAGTGATATTCACTTTGTCTACAGTAACATGATATTTACCACTAATACGCTAAACCTTTTACCAGACAAAATGGCTGATCAGAATGGATATAGTTCACGGATATAGAAATAACCAGATTTCGATTTTAACAAGCGTCAACTGATACATTGAGAAATAAATGCATTGTCTTTTAAAACGACTTTCAGTGACTTCGAGTTTACAAGGCGTTTCTATTGTCTATAATTGGCCACTTTATTCACTGCGATACGTTGGTATAAGGATCCATGCACAAAACCCGGATCCGAACTGCACCAAAGCCATAGTGCTGTAGGCAGAATTCCCAATGGGCGACTTTTTTTTAGGTAGAGACTTTAGAAAGTCTGATCCTGTGAGAACTATCCACAATTTGAACTTAGGGCTCCTTAGGGACCACAGTAATTGGAATTAACAGTAATGAATTCCAGATCATCAATATTTAGCCTCGAGCCAGACACTCCACAGCGCTCTGAAGAAGGTTCGGTTTGAGAGTATCTCCGAAGACAGTTTCCTGTAATTGTTGTACGTCTTTGGCGTGACCCTCGAACCTTGACCTTCGACTTGAGAGTGAACACTCTCAAATAATGGAAAATGACTCTTTCCCCTTAGCATATGCTAGTCAATGAGATTTCATCGTGTGGTTTTTGTTATCTCGAGTGAGGACCCGGATAATGCAAGAATTGAAGGCCTGACCGGGTGTTCTCGATGAAATCCGAAAGCATTGTAATGAGAATTCCCAGAACTTCATAGATCATCTTGAGAAATGTCCATCCGTGATACAAATTACCGAGCAATATCTCAATCAGTAGTGAATAGGTAATGCAGTGCTGTGAGCTTGCTTTCGAAAGTGGATTTTACGCAATATAAATGTTCACATTATTATTATCATTATTTGTCCATACGAGTGGCTCTACGGTCTTACCATGACACATCTTTATTTTTGATTCTACCGGAAGTAGTTAAAAAAAAGGAAAACTCCAATTCACTGACTGAACGACATGCGTCATCATATTATCAATATCAAATATAATGCAAGCTCGTAAACCAAACTTTTTTGGTAGTATATGAACACGATGGAGGATTAATTACAGCAATGGGATGACACGACGCATTGCGAGAATATTGTGTATGTTAGATAAAGTGACGAGCGGACGCTAGAGAAACATGTAATACAGTGCATATATGTTTTTAAAGCATTAATGACTGGAATAAGTACCAAGATACATTTCGATCCTTCCTCTGACAATGTTACGTTCTTTTGGATCGCTTAAAATTAATTTACATGAAAAGTCCCCGGAGACAAATAAACATAACGTCGATGGCAGCAAACATTTTCCACACAAACACAATGGGTAGGGTCTCACAATGCTGGGGCATAACTCGCCGGGAAAGATCAACAACTTTACATTAACCTGATACCCAATAACGGTCAATGGTGTATGGTAATCCTCCGCGTATAGAGCATTCGCTTGTTGTCAGTCACTGTACGCCAGCAGTCATTAATCCACCTCTATTATCTCAGCTCTGGATTGTTCTTATGGTAACTATTTTTCCAGCATCAAAGTGTAGCATTGCTGGCGCCAAGCGATCGGAACAATTAGAATGATCGCTATCAATTGTGTCGTAGATTGCGCTACGATTTTGCTATCAATATCTACAGGGGCTTTAGCCAGCGCTCGCTGCTTGAACCCGCCTCGACAGCAATCTCCGATTTATTAGTGTAACAATTATCTAATTGGTAATCATATGTTGAGTGAGGAGAAGGCAAATTGATCACTTTACGAGACATTTCGTTTATGAATAGAGTCGCATTATTGTAAAACAATCACTTTAGCTGGGCAGTCAATCTGAGCCAAGTGTTCCGCATGGCACAACTGAAGATTGCCAGCTCGTCTCCACTTGCCCTCCACGATTATCATTAAAGGACGTTCATTACAGAAATGATGTCATTTCGCTCTCTCGTACAATCTCGCTAATGGGCTGAGCGTCGCTCACTGCCCGGTCCGTGCTCGGTCCCCCGCGGCGTGTCAAGAGCTCGGTTCGGCACCAACATGGCGAATGGTGTTGTGCTTTTATCCTGCGACATCAGTTCCCAAGACTTGGGACACGAGGGATAAAACCGCCGTGTATACCATATGGTGCCAATAAAAACTCTCAAGCGCGCGTGCGTTTCATGTGCGTCGTGGACATAATGATGCATTGACAGTACGTGTTCTGGACTCGCCGGTGTCGCCCTGTAGTGGATTAGATCCCCTTGAAGTGAGATTTATACAAGTAGGGGGAGCTAATCGCTTGTTTATATCACGATGACGCTAATGAGCATATGGACCAAAACTCAAGTGGACATAGGTTTCTAACAGCATCTGTGACACCAATAGCAGGAACTATCATACGGACAATGCCATTCTAGATTACTTATTTCGATCACTTGAATTAGCGGACATTACCGCAATAATTTATATATTTGTATTTTATTAACTCTGTTTATTAAAAGTATGTCATACAAAGAGTTGAGTGGCTGAACATGCTGAAATATAGAAACTCAAATGACTCAATATAAACAAATAAATTACTAGTTTGAAAACTACTTCTGTAGATGAAATATATTCAAAGCCTACAGCATCCATTTATATCTTAATTAATATGTACACATATGGAATCAATCTAATTAAAATCGGATCTCAAGGTTCGCTCCTACTGGACATTACTAGCGTACATGTATGTCCAAATATCTGAGAGTCGTTGGACTCTTATGTTAATGAAATTGATATGGAATACTTCAGTGTTGCATGGACTAGGAATATAGATGCTGGGTTTAAGATCCCCGCACCCCCCCCCCTCACACACACACACACACACACACACACACACACACACACCATCACCCATAAATCGACTTTCTTGCACCATCTCACAAAGTAGAACAAATTGTTATTTTCGAAAATGTGCATACAATGAGATAATTAGTTTATAATCAAGATTAGGCTTATTAATGTAATATCATGGCATTGCTATATGCTGCACATTTGGCCAAACGTAAATATATTACTATTTCCAAAGTACAATATGGTGAATGCACATTTCTAATTTGTGTGTTTTTTCGAACGGTGTTTTTTTAGGCCGTGATGAATACAAATTTAAAACTGTTGTCATCACATTTTCTGACGAGTAGTTAGTGTTAAATTGCCTTTTCACTTCCTGCAATATGCTTAATGAAATTAATTCGATATTTGCGTGCAGAGTTCTATGTAGCCCGAACCGTGGACTTTTCCATGACGCTGTTTGCGCCCCCTGGCGGTGTTCTGAAAAATCAGACTGTCAGCTCACCTGACCAGACTAATTGAGTAATAGCCAGTTTATTATATCCCTTGCTTAAGCACGATATACACCGCTCATTCTGCTCATTCTGCGCCGATCACTAATTAGATAATGGAAGGAACAGGTAACGCGTGCGCAGTGACGTCTACTTCCGGTGATGAGCGACCTCTCTCGGAGATAATAGAGAACGTTCTCAGAAGAGAGCTCAGCGCTCACGGTGGAAGTTTCCTGAAGCAAAATGTCCCGCGGAAGGATCGAATGGAAGAACAATACACAAACACGATACTTGATTACGGGTGACTTATAGATCAAAGAGAGCGACAGAATATCAGGCGATAGGCACATAAACACTAAAGCAATGGATGACGTGGTGACCTAGGGAGACGGAAGATGACTGACGCTTGAATATGAAGATTAATAGTTTTTCTATTGACTCTGTTAATACCGCGGTAACGATGACTCGCATTCAAAAGTGCAAATAACTGCGTTGCTAAAACATGCATGCGTGTATTAACTCGTTGAAAAGATGGCATGGGGGGGTTAAGTCGCTGTCAAGGTTCCTTCATTTATATAACGACATGTCAGTTTAGGGCAGGAGGAAACCCGCAACATCCGTAGCGCTGAATGTTGCAGTAAACCTGCGAGTATCGGCTGGT
>JAUTBT010085415.1:0-11626 GCA_032361225.1 Lepetodrilus schrolli | reverse complement strand
CAAGACCAAGGATGATAACTGCATTGCCACTCTACAGACATTGCATCCTATCAATATCGTGTCAGAAAGGTAACTTTAGTGAACATTGATGCCGGGCCCCAGGGGCTGGATTTGAACCTGGAGCCTTGGCTCCGAAGTCCAACTGTTCTACCACTGCGTTTGCCTCCACTTTCTTCTGTCACAATGCACAGTGACTCAGTTAAAACGTTTGGAATATTCCATTACAGGATGAAATTATATCTAGTGAAGTTGGCATTATTGCATCAGCAAAGTACTGACAATGATACACGTATCAGATGGATGATACATGGGCAGGATATGTGAGCAAGGATGGGTGGAATTAGTCAAATAGCAGGAAGTGAACTCTAGTCTGATAAACTAACTACAATAACCATTAATAGAGTTTTTGAAGGTTATAATGATTCCTATGAATTACATGTATTAACATAATATTTTGTATGAATAATAAATCTTGTTGTTGGTTTGATTTTGTCAAATATATGCAGATTATTCATACTGATGATTATATATGATCTCATCTAAAAATTCACTGTAACTCACTTTTATATTATTAATAAACCCATTTGAATATGAATTCACGTGGGACAAGAAATTATATATATATATATAAAAGTAACATAAAACAGTAAGTGTTGTGCAGTCCTATAGAAAACAAACAAAATTAAAATAAATCAATTAGAAAGAATAACGTAAAACAAAATGAAATGTCTAGAAAATACATGGCAACAAATGAAATGTCCACACTATACCTTTCATCACACACCTGGTTTCATCCATACTCTCATGTAGCAGCTAGACGAGACTGGCTCTCTCCTGCAAATTGATTGGTCCTGGTTCTTACAGGAATCAAAACTGGCCAATTACCAGTGTTGATTCATAGACAGGCTGGCTACTGAACAGGTGTGCAAATTGTATTTAACGTTGCAGACCTGATTTTCCGAAATTCCAGAAATGTTTCTATGTGATGACTTGGTATTTTGGTTATTGTTTCCAAAGGTATGAAACCCAGGATTTATTATTCACCAAGCATATACATAAAAATTCATATAATTATTTTTCTTATTGTATATTGCTGAAATTAATTCCTTCAAATACATACATTGGCCACCAAAGTTATGTGATGGCCCAAATGATAAATAAATATATAAATCTACAGATAAATATCTTAAAGATGATGAATTACAAGCAATCTTTGCAAGATGTATCTGTAGGTCTTGAAGGGCAATCACTATTGTAAACTATTTCCTTATTGTGGAAGATGTAATTGGATGTTTCAGCTGGTAAAAGTAATGGATGTATAGGATCCCAATTAGTGAATGTACTGTACTGTATTCATTGAAAAAAAGTTTTAGACAATATTTCTAAATCTTCCAAAGTATGCAATTACACCAAATTTTGTGGAAACAAAACAAACATCTCAACAAAATGTTCCAATTCTACTAATTATGACTACAACAACAAAAAATATAAAGAGATGGAAAAGATTTCAATAACAATCTTTCATTTTAAATGTGCATCTCTCATGAAGTTCTCGTGCTACATATGCTCTCAAAGTTGTAATCATACCAGTATTTCTATCTCAGTAATAACATAGAAAATTAATTAGAACCAGATACAACAACCAAGATTACTAATTATCAACAAAGCGTATGTTGCTAAAGATGCTTAAGATGAAACACCTGGTAGCCAGACTGTCAGATAAGCTGTAAAATGCTAGTTATCCATGTATCTACTGACTAGAGTAGTGGTCAACAACCATGCTATATTAGCAATCTCTTCATGCTGCTACAAACATTAGAAAGTTTTATTACAGAATGAAAAAAAAAAAAAAGGGAGAAAACTACCAACTAAAGAAAAAATATAAAGGGGGATAACTCTCTATGCAAGCCACAAATTTAGACTGCACAACACTCACTGCATAATAATAACATCAGTTCTATGATACGGCCAATTAAATATTCTTACATAGTTTCTCAGACAATTTAAAATTCATGCAGGTAGCTTTATTTATTATATATATATATATTGTTTTAAAGTATTGAAGGCTGGGAATGAAAAACATGAATAAAAATACATAAAATATCATTATACAGCCTAAGCCATAATGACATGAACACTAACATGTATTTCATTTGACACAGTTCTTGACAAGTATTTTAACCTTGTATAAAATGGATGCCTTAATGATATTGATGATAATGAAGACTATGTTTGGTCTGAAAATGTCACAACTAATCTAGTCTATGATTTTGATGTTAAAATACATGTACATGCAACGAGTCATGAATAAACTAATTTTGTTATGGTTATGATTCCAATCAGTATAGAATATTCATGAAAACAACAGGCATAGAAAATATCTTAGGTATGGTGTATACTTTTATCATGCTCTAATCTTCAATCCCTTGTATACATTTGTGAATTTAACAAATCGTACAAACTGATCACGCTGGTCATATCGCATTCACATACCACACACAATCCTATCTAAGTACACCACATTAAGTCTCTGATGCATGTCAAAACAGCGGATTGAAAATTATTTAGCAGCCATTAGAAAACAACATTGTGCAAAATGTTAGTTAAACACTCAAGTAGTTGCAAATTGTCACAGGCAAAATAATTCATGAAGGTGTGTAGAAAGGTTCTGTGCTGCCTGTGAAGAAACAGAAGAATAACATTGACACAGAAAGCAAGGCAACTTTACTGAAGCCACAGCAACTTGTTGTACATGATGAGGTTATGTGTGTCTGTCTGGAAGGTTATGTGTGTCTGTCTGGAAGGTTACATGTGTCTGTCTGGAAGGTTACATGTGTCTGTCTGGAAGGTTACAGGTGTCTGTCTGGGCGGTTACATGTGTCTATGTCCGGGCGGTTACATGTGTCTGTCTGGAAGGTTACATGTGTCTGTCTGGGCAGTTTCATGTGTCTGTCTGGAAGGTTACATGTGTCTGTCTGGAAGGTTACATGTGTCTATCTGGAAGGTTACACATGTCTGTCTGGAAGGTTACATGTGTCTGTCTGGGCAGTTTCATGTGTCTGTCTGGAAGGTTACATGCGTCTGTCTGGGCGGTTACATGCGTCTGTCTGGAAGGTTACACAAGTCTGTCTGGAAGGTTACACAAGTCTGTCTGGAAGGTTACACGTGTCTGTCTGAGCAGCTTTCCCGTTACCTTTTGTCATGGTAGCAAGCAACTTGTGCAGATCGGCCATTTCAGGCCCTAGAAAATCCAATGCAGGTGCAGAAGAGGGGGAGACAACTCCAGTTGATGGTAAAGCTTCACGGGACACTGACTGCAAGAAATCAAGCACATGCCAACATGCACACTCAAAACGGAAAATCATGCGAGTAAAAATAAAATTGTGCCACAACATTAACGTGTATGCTTGGTTGAAGCTCTGACTACTAAAAAAACAGTGTGAGGGTCTGTTTATTTCGTTGCAAGTATCGATTGATATACAGTGGGACCCCAATAGTCCGACCTTCGATAATCCGATTCCCCTGGTATCCGATCGGTTTTGACTTGTAACCAAACTCTTTCCTATATAATTTGCCCCGATAGTCCGATGATTCATGTTTCCGATTCCGATCGGTAAAAACATGCAACCAAAGTGCTAAATTAACGTTAGATTGCTTCGTTAATCCGACCGGCTTCGTTCATCCGACCGCCCGACCGCTCATGACAATCAAGTCTACATACTGCGAACCAATTCAGTGACTGTTTGTTTTGTTAACAGAGTAATATATTACGTTTGAGTAAATCTCGTTACCAATGAGTGAACCTTATTTCCGGTTAGTAGGTGCATAAGAGAGGCTCTTGACACCCGTCACCTGTCAATTACGAGATGGCAGCTGAACGTAAACGTCACGAGGTGCGAATATATTGTATTATTATATTTATGACAAGTGTGTGTCGACACTAAACTTATGATAGTACATGTTGTTTTCGTCTTATCTCGTCTTGGTTAACAAAGGGAGGTAACTTCACAATTCCCTCACGATTCAGATATCAGATTGATTCGCCATCCGACCGTTTTGAGCCTGAAACAGAACCGTGCAGACTATCGGGGGTCCACTGTATATATATATATACGGTTTCATACCTATTTTTCACTAAATGCCATCATTCTACTTCTAAAAGGGCAAGTGTCAAGTTCCATTCAAATTACAATACATTACATAATGATGAAATACATTTCAAATTATTTTAAAACTGTGTAGTCATTTCAACCAAGTAAACACAATTAGAAGACAAAGAGAGAAAACAAATCAAATCAACATAATGAAAGTTTTACTTTAAAATTCTGTTAGTTAATAAAAATGAAAGTGTTGGACATGCAAGCTGTTTTATAAATTCTATCTACATACAAATGACAAATCATTTAGTGTATTTGTGTAGTTTTATAAACAACATTGATATTGAAGTTTCATTGTGCTAAGCTGTTGAATTGCATATCTATACCTGTATTGCTTATGTCGCAGTGGGACTATTTAACCCACGCGCAACGACAGGTATTCAAAACTAAGTCATATCTATTTTTACCTAGAAATTTCTGATATGTATTTTCAATAACTTTACATAATTATTATTCAATTCTACATTTCCATTTCAGATCTCAATTTCAGCATAGGTTGTCAGTATATATTTAGGCTTTACATAGGGCCAAAATATGGGTTCGAAAATCTTCAGAAAAAAACGTTACACATTCCTAAATACCTTGATTACCTGAGTAGGGAGTAGGGAATATCATTACAACTTACTCAAAATTAAACGCAGTATTAACAGTGTGATAAAAATGTCTATGGTATTTCCAGAACATTTTATACAAACTTGCACAATGGAAAACAATGTTACTCTACCATGTTGAAATGTACAACAGTATATGAAAAATCAAAACAAAAAAAGAAAGAAACATCTAAAACAGGCACATCTAACAATAGACAAATAGAACAAAGGTCAAGGTCATCATGCAAAGGAAACAACTGGGGATGGGGATAGAACTGGGGGATTGGGGCGGGGAGTGAGGTAGAGAAAATTGGGAAGATGAATCCAGACAGCAAGAAGATGAAATGTTCCACTTGTTACTTCACAGGTGGTGATATCCCACAATTGGCCTCGCCAATGCTGATGTTATCAAAGCCTCAATCTTAAACCACTGCTGGTTTCCAAAACATCACATTACTCCACAGGTACAGGAAGTGGCTCATCACCTATGACCTCGTGTTACAGCCGTCTTGTGGACCCAGGATATGTATGCCAGGTGTACAGTACATTATGTATTCCTCATCTACACAGACCAGTCAGGGCTTGGTACATGTGGTAGTCTGATGAAGACAAACAGCTAGTGTTAACAGACCCTTATCTAAGTATTGAGTGTAGAAATGCCGTAGATTCCTAGTAGACTTGGACGAGAAAATAAGACCAGCAGAATCAACCTCTGAAGTCTGAATTTACCATGATTTTACTTTTATAAAATAATCCAGAAAATGATTTTCCTTGAGAACCATGACTCTCTTTCATGGTGCCATATGAAGGTATTATGCACAAAATCTCTAGAACTGAAGTGAGTAGTTTTTACAACGTGGTACCCAAGTTCTGATACCAATATTAATATTCAGCAGACCATTGATGAAATGAGAAGAAAGTCCAATTGACATGCAAGCAATCATGATGCACCAACCAATGCTGGAATAAATTTCTAAGGCCTCTAGTTCAGATAATGTGGAGAAAAACCATAACAACGACAAGAAAGTCAGATGATTGTTGCCAATGTCAACAGTCCCTCTATCAGCACCTACACAAAGTCCTCTGTGAAACATCTACACAAAGTCCTCTGTGAAACATCTACACAATGTACTCTGTGAAACAATCCAGTCACTCTACAACTAAGCAAACACATGGATACAAAATGCTGACATAGTTATACATGTTAAAGCTTTCACTATGGACATCTTTGAAAAATGTTCGAGTAGAAAACTCTACCACACCAAGCAAAATTTTCAAAGGCAAAACACATTCTCATTGGCAATGTGAAATTCTACAATAAATATTTGCAGAGGAAAGATTTCAAGACAAACGTTAGCGCATGTACCAATGCAAAAATTGAAATAGCTAAACCAATAGCTAAACCATTGTAAAAATTGAAATAGCAACTTGACTTCACTCTCAGCAAATTCCTAATAATTCACCAAGCAAAATTTCAAAGCAAAAGATGAACATTCCTTTTCAGCCCACCATTGGACTTATCTACAGAAGAAAAGACCGTCTGCCCATGCACAGAACTGCAGACCGATCCTGCCATACCTTCGACCGTAACTTAGACCGGTCCATGATCTTGGACTGTTCAACAGCCTTCGGCTGATTTGACATCGGCCATGACCGCGATGCTCCACGTGGTCGTTCAAATACCGATGCCAATCGCCGTATCGTTGAACTTGAACTTCTAGTGTAACAAGTTGTACTACTGCTTCCCCTTGCCTATAATATCCACGATTCAATTAGTATACCATTTTGCCATACAATGTTACGTTAATGTCAAACCATGCTTCTTATCATTAAAACGTAAAAATAAAAAAAATTAAAATCATGCTCATTGATATCATTATAAAAAATAACACATCAAAAGCAATGAATCGAATAGACAAAAAATGTGCTGCAAAACAATCCCATAAAAATTATTAGGTCAGTAAACGTCAAGTCAGTCAGAAAGCATATTATTTAACCCTCTCCATGCTGAAGGCAACTGGAGATGCACTAAAGGGCTGTACATGTACCTCATCCAGCAGGGAGAGGGTTAACTGTCTCCATATAGCTGCAAGGTCTAGTAAACTGGGCTAGTAATTAAAGCGATACAATCGGACATCGGACAATATTAATAGCACTATGGGGGCACTGGAACGTTCACAAATAATCACACCTACAACAAAAATGTGAACGGAAATACGAATGGCAACACGTTGTACAACAGCAAGATACTCGTGCTCTATTGCTACGTACACACAGACAACGACTAGACATGCATGATCACAAGGGAATGCACTTGTACGACAGAAAGACGATGACAAAATTGATGCATTATACCGTTACCATGATTATCAAATATTGAGCATAGAACTTGAAATGGGCAACCATTTTTCTTCTGATGGTAGGACGAGGGGTATCCAACACAAACAACACACATATGTGCACTGTGTGATTCTCTGCATCTCTGGGGTGAAAGCCTGATGTACCAATTCTGTGATAGGAGTCTTCACATTCTTGAAATAACTTTATAGTCAGCTGGGGTATTGTGAACTTTCAATAAATTGCTTCTACTGGTGGTTAACATGTAGCAGGCCAATGGCAGTAAATTGCTTCAAAGTGGATACAATTGTTCTGGATGAAACAGACTGTGTGGGCTACATGAATGTCTCAATAGGTGAGCTTGTGTACACAGAAGGTCCATACTTTTTGTCTGTGCACGGTGTATGAATATTATTTTCTGATTACTGTCCAAATCAGCAAATCCAAACACGACATGGGACATATCAGGATTGTAAGAAAGCCTACCCTAAAGCCAGGCAAGGGCTAGCATCGCTAATGTACATGCTGATTGACAATGTCATACTAGTGATCAAGCTTCTGGGGAAATATGATAAGTTCTACAGTTAACTGTATTCTGGGATTCAATGGCATGTTGTATGATTGAATATGTACAATGTCGATAGCATGTGAAATGTATGATTGTGACGATTTTTATTCTTTCTCATTTTCTGAGCTGACCAATTTGAAGGGAATTTGAATATTTTGAAAAGTTATTTTCCGTTTTAACATTCAATGACTAATACGACAGTTATTGTCAGTTTCCTAGCATACCTCAGATGGGTATGCTGTGTATGGAATTGATCACGTATAAGCTAATAATGAATAACATAAAAACGCATTACATGTATTACACTTCAAACCTGCACACACTAAAACCCATTGTTTACTAGCTAAAATCTAGAGCCCAAACCATCATGGGTACAATATTACTACAAACATTTTCATCAAAACCGGAACAAAAGTTCCAGTCAATGAGGAAGAAATCAAAGTAAACTCCTATCATGCTTCTGTGCCACTGATTTACAACGTGGTTGCAAGATCACCGACAATTTCTACACGACCACTCAAACACTTCCTTCACCTGGGTTTCTCTATGTAATCCATGCAAGTCCTTGGTCCTTCCAGTTCTGTTAGGCAACCATCTTACCAAGGCAACATGACTTTGATTCACTACATCAGCATAGCTTCATACTGGCATGTAATTATTCTGAGACTAGTTATTGGCTGAACATTTAATCCAATCAAAAACCACCCGGCAAACAGTTTGAATTTGATTGGTCAATAATTGTTGACCATAATTCACAATGTTTAAATGGCCAATTCAGAAGACATAAACCATTGCCATATTGGCAAACACACTGTCTGGCATTGATGGTCCTATGTACTATACATGAAATTATCACAAGTGCTAGTAAAAAAGAAGAATTTATACATTTGCTGTTCAGAAAACATGTTGCCATTGGAAGACAGTATCGACCTGGTAGAACTTGAGCTAGTGAGATATACTGCCGTCTCCAGCTGTCATGCTAAATATTGGCGTGTCCCAAAACCACTGGGGTGATCAGAGCAAGACCAACATGGACAAGTTCAACTGCAGCAATTGGGTCCACAGAACATGGCCTTCATCAGATAAAGAGCCTTGCCAAAATACTATACTTTGATCATTTCTTTTAGACTGTAAACTTCGATTATTACTGGAAATCAGGAGAAAGAATTTAAATTACATAATCTGATTAATCACGACAATTTTGTGTATCCATTGCTTGTTCTGTTGTTAGCATCACCTGGACTTGTCTTGCTGGACTAGCGCAAAAGCCTTGCAAGGACAACAGAAATGATCATGTGGAATAGTTCTACTAGAAGGGAAAAGATGTTGTGAATGCATGTTTCACACTTAGTTATATGAGGAGTCAGTCAGCCCATGGAGGTATAGACCAGCCAGAGATTGGAAATAACAGAAAGATACAAAGGTATCCTTAGTTTATTCATTACTTGTGTACAAATCCATGATTGGTCAAAGTTGTATGCAAAGCTCATGCCTTGCAATATATATATATACACAACATAATCAAGTGACTTCTAAACATGCAAAGCATAGTGTTCCACTAATGATTGTCCAATCTCCTTCGACTAAAACTGTGTTGGCATAAAAACGCCCTTAGAAGTCCCCCCTCCCCCCCAACCCAGTCAATTCCCTGCGTATATTGTGTAAACAAGTAGAATATGTCATGGCTTCCACCTGGCTCTCACGATGGATTGACTTGGATTTCATATGATAAATCATATATGCCTTCTTGATTATGCTGATTTCTGTATAACCTTAGTTTAAACACTAATATAAATATAGCATTATCATGATTATTCAGTAACAAATGCTGAGTAACTATAACAATGACAGTAGTAAAAGGCTGACTATTTGTATAGCGAACACAATGAGATTGAAATAATAGCGATATTGCACAATCCGGTATAGTTCTAAAACAACACAAAGTATATGCATGTCCATTTCAGGGTGCATATTTAGCAGTTCAATAGCGATGAAAGGCTTATTCCTGACACCATCATGACAAAATTGGCCCGTACTTAATTTAAAGAATGTCAGTGAAAACACGAGGAAACAAAAGCAGAAATTCAAAGAGGAGGAGATCAAATAGAGTAAGTATTCTGCAGTCGAGAACTGAGGCCAGTGGAACAGGAAGTGAAGCGGAAAGAAGCAAAACCAAACTTCAAAACCGTCACCCAGACATTCAAACTAAAATGAAGGGAGAAAGGCAGTGTAAACATAATGAATTGAATTCAAACTGAAGATCCATTAAGCCGGTCACTTTTATAACAGGAAGGAAGATGTGACATAACTTGTACCTAGACTATGAACCTCAGAATGGTATTGTCCTACATTGAATGCCTTCCAATAATTTTACTACCGTTAGGAATAGAAATTGAATACAAAATGAGGCTAAAATAGTGATTCTTAATGTTTCCCCAATATGGTGAATACACGATAGAGAGGGCGCTAAAAGATATTGCATTTCTGTAACAATGGAGACACAAGGTCCATACATCGAGTTTTCCCTGCCCTCCCTTCATTTTGCATCGACACAAACCTGGGTAGTTTTCCTCATGGGCGAGCTGTCTCTCGCAGCAGGCCGCGGCCCTGAGGACACACCCTGGCCTCCCACCACATTCACAGGAATCTGAACGGACTTGGGCGAGGTCACGCGACTAGAATGTTCGCCCTCCGCCCCACCAGCATGAACTCGGTCCTTGGCAACAGAAGAGACAGCCACTTTTGGGGGAGGAGCGGGTTTAGGCCCGGGGGGACCAGGATTGAGAACGGGTTTATTCGGGGGTATAGGGGGAGGAACACCTCGACCGAGGGGAGTTACCTTTCGAGGGGACCCTCCTCCACCTCCTCCTCCGACGTGCAGAGAGATCTTACCCCCGGGAGAAGTCACTACCGTGGCACTAGAACCCGGTGGTATATTTACACGATGCACAGGGCTGCCGTCACTGGCGCGTTCTGATGCCGATGACGATGCTCCCACTGGGGCCAGTCGCTGCTCGGCTCGAGAGTCTGTTCTCTCCACAGAGGTAGACACGACAGCCGGGCTGCCGTACACCACAGGCTTCCTCAGCCCGGACTCCGCCCGCCCCATGTAGTCTCTCTCAGGGGAACTGGAAGCGGTGCGACTGTCCACCACCCCTGGTTTGGCACCTCGTAGCACTGGTTTCGATCCGGACATCACATACCCAGGGTGAGTGGGTCCGGTATGGGTGGGTCCGGGATTGGCAGCTTTCGATGGTGAAGCACTGGATTTTATTTCTATGCTCTGCACAGTGTCGCGAGCGGCCGACCGCTCCATCAACACTTGCATGCTTTTCTGCAAGCCCTCAATCTGAGAGTTCAACGAGTCTATTATTACGTGCAGTTCCTTATTGCGGTTCTCCTCGCGACCGAGCTTGCTGCGTAGCTGCTCACGTTCCATGTCGAACTCGCTGAGCTGTTTCTCCATGGCAGCCTCCATCTTGAGGCTCTTCTTACTCTCCTGGACCAGACCCTCAGCCATGTTGATAACCTGCACACAGGGAAGTTCAACATTGCACACTGACCAGCTTACCAGACTACTGTAATATCTGATAATGTCCCTCTAGAAGTTCAACATTGCACACTGACCAGCTTACCAGACTACTGTAATATCCGACAATGTCCCTCTAGAAGTTCAACAGAGTATTTATTAAAAAAAATAAAAAAAGATTTTAATGGGGTTTTAAGTCGCTTTCAAGATTCTTTCACATATATCATAATATACTTATATTATAATTATACATTTAGTTCGTATACTTAATTTCAGCTTTTGTTAATTAAATATATATATTTTTTAATTGGGGCTTAGAAATTGGAGCTGCGTTCAAGATTATTTCAGGTTGTTTTTTGTGTGTTTTCTTTGATTGGGGTTTTAAGTCGCTTTCAAGATTCTTTCACTTATATCACGACTTGTCAGTTTAGAGCAGGAGGAAACC
>JAUTBT010085414.1:0-29924 GCA_032361225.1 Lepetodrilus schrolli | reverse complement strand
AAGGAATGAATGTTGTGTCATTAGCATTCATTGTGCCATGAAGCTAATAGGTCACGAGACCAAATTCCATGAGGCGCGAAGCGAGCAATTGAAATGCTTTACACTCCAAAATACTAGAATTGCTTATATGTTCATGGTGGACATTTTGAATAGGTCTATTTTGGTCAGAATAAGCCGAGACACAGACTAGACTATTAGTCTGAAAAAATTTTTGGTGACACAGACTAACAGACAGACAAACAAAGACTTATCTTCAACAACCACTACACTGACGGCGTCGAAGGTTCTTGCCATAAAGTAAGTCAACAATAACAGTATCGGATTCACCTGTCATTAAGATACATTGGCAATGATGGTGTCAGATTTACTGTTAATTGTCATGCTTAGATGTCTATCGGGTTAAGAGTTGTACGAGTCTCAGATCTATTCTGAATCAATTATTCATGGGAGGAATGAAACTCTTCACGTCCATAATATATCAAATTACAGGCATGTCATGATAGCGGTGGCGCACAGGGACAGCTCGTGTAGTAGCCTGGCCGTACTCGCATTGCATCTTAATTGTCAATGACTAAATTCAGTAGAAAATAACGGAACAAGGCATTAGTAGATTTATCAATATTATTCCATTCTATCTATTTTCATTTACCGGTGATTATGAGTATTAATTAAACCTGGCTATTCCTTTAACTCATGTGGCTATATATAGCTGCCTATTTTATATCTTAATCAGAATACATATAGTTTTCACTTTGATTCACTTACACCTAGATATACCTGCCAAATACTGACGCCGATAGTTTCCGTTCTGTAAGTTCCCTTTGAGTTCATCACAACACTCAGTGGCAGCTCTCGACATGCTTCGACTAACAATGTCTGGCGTCTTACTACTTTACTGCTACTTTCTAAATATATCTCTGCTTGGAAACAGATGCATATCCGACATATGCTTTAAAGAGGTCGACGTATTTCCGTATGCGATGCTGGGAGCCATCAGTGGTGTATGACTCATGAATTGCCGGGTCGTAATGGTTGAAAACTTTCGCAATAAGTCGGCACCTCTCTCTCTCTCTCTCTGTGTGTGTGTGTGTGTGTGTGTGTGTGTGTGTGTGTGTGTGTGTGTGTGTGTTGGAATGATGGATTGTACAACCAACTGAACATTACCCGGTATTCAATATGTTGGCGGTGGTGGTTCACTAATGATATATAGTTGTTTTTAATGTGATTGCTATTCACCTGGTAGGATGAGGTTGAATAATAATCTTCTAAAGCATTCTGAAAATGGAAGCTTGGGCTGTATATTCCCTAGCAAATATAGAAGATAAAATTAATGTACATTGATCCCCTGACCAGGGGAATAATAATGTTAATGAATATAGCGAATTATTAGTGGTCATTATCAACATTCTTCTGCTTATTCTTCTGCTTCTTCTTCTGCTTCGTCGTCGTCTTCTTCTTCTTCTTCTCCTTATTCTTCTTCTTCTAGAATGGTACATGAGTAAGATTATGCGAGTAGTGTATAGAGAATATGCTATAAATATCGCAGTACGTTAAAAACATGAGAAAACTATATGACACGATGACTTGTCAGGAACATTAACAATAGCTTGATGCTTACTGAGAACGGCATTCCCATAAAGTGTACAGTACTTAGCCTTATACCAAACAGTCATTGCTATATACTATACCACTCATTATGTACTTATAAACACGTGGTGTTATTATTTATTACAATTCGTCCTTACAACAATAAGTACTACGCAAAGTTGTAGCAGATAAAAGAATATGAAATATTTCTCAAAATAATGATTTGATCAGAGTATGTTGTTCTGAAAGTAGCATGCCTAACGTATTTACATATCATTGTTTCTTCCATTTAGGTCAAAACATTAGATCATGGTTTACTTATCTCAATAGTGTGGCGTTTGATGAATATTAAAAGTTATACTACTTGTGTTGGCCCATTGAGGTTATAAGATAGTATAGTCTTACATTAGCCAGGGAAAATTAACTAATCATTACTTATATATGTTAGAATCAAGGTCAAATCCAGATCAATATTCTAGATACGTACCGGGTATACGTTATGGATTCATATATGTGTGCTACTTGGCTTCAACGTTTCAGAACATTATGTGTATTTATATTAAGGGATAAATATTGTTGTCCAGTCAAGCATGCTTGAGATTCGATCGGGACATTTTAATACAAGCTTACGGATGTCAGATGCATTGGCCATAGTGATTTAGTTGGACGTGCGGCGTAGTTACTGACGATGTCAACGTATGTTTAGCAGACCACGACGTCGGTTAATTGCTCTACGAATGTCTATGGCACTTTACAGTTGCTGGTGTGATTAATACATTGCTTTGATATCTAACTTACCCTCAGACAGTTTGGACCGAATCACATTCACTATCAGTCTGCTTCTGCGCGCGCCCTCCCTCTTTTTTTACTACTAGTAGGTTTATTTAATAACAATATATTATTGTTCGGTCAATGGTTGTTCTATTGCAGTGTTCAGTAGATCTACGTTCTGTGTAGCATGTTCGTGTGTAGTCTACACGTGGTTACAACCTCTAGTTTGAATGTATTTAACTCGATGGCAGACGTACATCATCTGGTGCACAACTTCAACACATCTCCTGCAATCGTTGAGCCAAGCACAGCTATTTGTTTGTTTCCATCTTGGCAGTTTTGACATTCAACCCATGTTCACTGGAGACGTCAGATTACGAGGAAACTTTAGCGTTTATTTCTGTTGTTGTTTATAAGAATAATATATCGTTGGGGTCGATCTCACCGTACAATTTATTTTTCCTAAATTAAACGTGTGTGATGTGATGTTGTCGGAGACGTTGTTGATATTTGGTATTTAAACGAATACCATAAATACTTCATACCTAATGTAACCAAACATCTAGGGAAAATTGTTTCATTTTGTTTAGAATTTCATATCTGAGGTAAAGTAAACGTAGTTCATGAATCAGCTTGATGTCATTCATCACCCTCGGTCTATTTAGAACGTACCAGATAAGAATCCTTCGGGCCTATGTGAAGTCTGTGTCGTTTGACAGCTACGTACTTGATCCCCCATTATTAATCTGAAATGAGAACAGTATGACTACTGTATTTCTGTGTACCGCCGCCAGATAGCCCTGTTGCACATAGAGGGACACTCATTTCTCCAGCAGCTGAAGCAAGCCAATGTCCACGAGTATTAACGTTGCACTAAGGATCAGTAAGGGTGTGTTAAAGAATGCAAGAATGCACGTAAGCAGCATCAAAGATACAGCAATACCTGATAAAGATATAAGTTTTAAGTTTCCGCTAAACGTATAGCCATTGTGTGTATCTCGAAGCTTGACAATGTCACGTGATCGTCAGTGTTAGTATATCGATGGTAGGCATGGCGTGAGTGCTCGACCAGAGGTCGTGCGTTATTTATTAGTGTGAGTATCCTTAGAGACTTCACATAGTGGAGCACTACTCACGGCCTGTCATCTGCCTCACATCAGTGATATCTACCAGTTATCAGTTATAAGTCAGAGGGTCTGTATCAGCGGTATAGACCAGTCAGAGAGTATATATCAGAAGTATACTCCGATGAGACGAGAACCGTCAAACTGATGAATGAAGTCAGATTAGGAAGAGATGTATAGAGATAACCACATAAATGTATATTAATGTTGAAGATTACGGTTGTAATTGGAATACAGACAACCCGGTGTTTAAGTAGTTATGGCAGCTTTATTTATAATTCTGATGCCATTAAAGCGCGTCAAGTGATAAAATAAATATTGTATAGTTTGTTTGTGCATGTGTCGTTCTGTGATACACCTACTATGTCTATTCAGAGAGAGAGAGAGAGAGAGAGAGAGAGAGAGACCGACAGGCAGACTTATAAATAGTAGTAGTGAATGAGTACTGTGACATACTAGTGGTTTAAAGCATAATACGACTATAATGTCAATTCATCTAATTCTGAAAAACTTCTATTCAATGTTGCTGCTGTTTTGCGACCACACGATTTGACCGAAACTGACCTCCTAGTTTCATTGATGGTCACTGAATTGGACGGCATGGCATCAATTAGCATAGGAAATGAAGGTAATTGTTTATTGAATAGCAATTGTATGAACTCTTCGGCCATGATTACAATTTACTCGATTTGTATGTCGAGCTGTCCATGACATGTCGAGGTGTCCACTCAGTCCTTGTCGAGTATTCTCTTAGTTTTATGTTTATCCTCACTTGAGAACATTTCTGGACGTGCAACATATACCATCTTCGTATTGATGACCGTCTCAGCCAACTGCGGATGGTCTTGAATTCCTTCCGATACATTGGATTTCTTGGTCTCTGAGGGTATGCTCGGAAACTACCAATGGGATTCACGTGATCAAATATTGTCTTAATAAAGCCAGCACGTGGTTCACTACAAGACTGGGGGAGGGTCGCCATCTTGTTTAGTTAACGGTGATTAAAGAAACATGTCCCTATGGAAATTATTAATATTTGTGGAGAAAATATGGCTAATTTGTCTGTACGAGAGGTGCTGTGGCAGAAAGAGAGTTATAATAGAAGCGTGCATGTCTGTGTGCATCGAGGTGAGTAAACAGACCAGGCAGATTACTTCTGAGCACGAGGAACTCCGACTGCCAGACAGATATGGAATTTCATGCCAGACAGATATGGAATCCCATGCCACAGTTGGCAGCCATTGGTTTCATAACGGTACTGACAACATTTCCTGGCGAAATATTGAACCATATTCAATAGGTCCCAGTTCAATCTACTTAAGTCCGCAAACGACCATTAGAGATTATATTTTAATTGTTCAGTAGCATACACATGATAAAATATCCCATTGGCATTATTTCCATAGCGCAGTGTAGATGGTGCACTTTATAAATGCATTGATTATTATTATTATTTTATTATTATTATTATGAATATTCATATAATATGCTTATGCTCTATCGCCGCAGTGGCATATCTAATGGTATCGGCAGGGAGAACAGTAATCAGCTTGACTAGCAGTAAGTAGTGAGCTGTCCTGGATGTTTACCTCCACTAGAGGCAGCACCGTATGTCCGGGGTCAGCCGGACATGGCACAGGTCGGTGGATGTGGTAGAGAGTAATTGGGGATAATGTGGAACTAAATGCCTCCCATATCCTGCGATGAAGGGGAATGGGGGACATCGCCGCTAGTCTTCATGTGGTGGCTTGTCTATGTTTAAACTGATCATCGCGAATACAGTATGGACAGTTCTCGTGAACTATGAAAGACACACCCTCTATATGCGATGGACGGTATGGAACACCAAACATAAATTGGCGCTTGTCGTGGTTAGTTAGTTGGTTAGTTTCAATGCATTATCTGTAAGTATATTTGCTTTAATAACTAGTTCCTGTCAGCTGTATTTGGATAGCCCGATAGCCCAATCTTAGGGAGAACATAGGCTGTAACGTTAGTTAATGCGCATAGTGTTTGCCAACGGTTTTCTTCAAGTGTTTAATTGCTTTTTGGAATCAAAAATTTTAAACTCCATTGTTGTTATCAATTAACGGGTCTGTTGTCCTATCTAGTTAGATCCACCGTCGCCTTGACAACCAGTGTTCTTTGACAGTTCCATCAAAGGATGGTGTTCCCCATCTGGCTATAATTTGCAATTGTCTAATGGTCTGATAACCGAACATGTCATATTTGTGGTTCCATAATACGACATTGCAATTTCCCATTACAAACGTCATCTAATAAAACATGAAAAGTCGTCAGTTGTGATTGTGTATTCATTTTTACTAACACAGTTATTGTGTCGGAAGAAAATCCACAATGACAACGTATTCTCTTACATCTTGTCTCCCGTCTGTACAATGGATTCTTGGAACTTTGTAATGTTGGTCCACCTCATACCACTCTTTATAGATCCCATATGACGTGCCATTGTCATCACAGACGGTCCAGGAGAACCGTTGTTTTGGACTTCATTTTTTAGATGATTACCCGCATGTCCACTCTAACGCCAAATTGTAGACTTGGTTCCACAGACCAGGGAAGCTGTGTCGACATCCAACACCTCGAGCACAGACTGTGTCGACATCCAGCACCTCGAGCACAGACAATAACCGAACGTGCGAACCGAACAGCAATGTTTAATAATACGAACATGCATTTCTGCAATAGGGGACATCAATTAATATTTGATTTCCTTCATGTGTGATCTCAATTCAATAAGCTACTTTTGAACTCCTTGAAACGTGTTGGTCCAAGCTTGTTGCTATATTTCTCCAGGGTTTACATGACACACTGTCTCTTGTTTGAGTTCTCAACGGGCAGATGCAATTCCATTATAGGCTGGCATCCAGCTCTCACTGGTCATCAAAATATCTCTGGTAAAAAGCATATCCTTCTCAATTCAAATGTGGAAATCATGAATATGTGGGCGGTACACAGAGGAAGATGATAAATAATATATCTGTATAATATACATACAATGTAGTATAGCTCGGTTTAGTTGGGGCATTTGCCGAATACACTTAAGTCTGAAATACGAAACTAACTGGTGATTATTAGTATTATTATTGTTATTATAATTATTATTATTATTATTGATGGGATGATTCCGCAATCATCAGCATTGAATAGCGTCTAGGATATTTCCATGTATGGTGCAACAGAAATCGAATTAGATCTATTCGGAAGTACCAATAAAGTTAATAACACGCAGTTCCGTTTTACTTAAGAACCTCAGACTTATCAGATCAATACATATTACAGACACACCATAGCTTATACAGTTTAATGTCATAGTTGATTCCAGCCCACCCCCGCTGTTACACCGGCCATTAGGTCACGGAGCAAAACGGCGCATAACGTATGGCCAGCAGGTGACACTACGGTGACATTTCTTTGAAATACCACTTCTGGCTTCTAGGACAGACTCGGCGCAGTCATTTTGCTCTCTCTTGATGTACATGGCCTTTTCAGTAGACGTGGTATTCAGGGAACAGAGTTATAGCCTTGTTTTCAATTCCCAGTTCCTCTCTAAAAGTTATCTGAACACAGCAGATATGCTTCCGGAGCATCTGTAGAGAGAGCTTTCATGTTTGATCTTGGAATATTAATGCATTCTATTTCTAGAAGGCATCTAGGCCTTCCGTTGAACATGAAATATTGGGAAAGCTATCTAATTATTATATGAAAATCCGAAATGGAAATATCACTATATTATATGTATTCTATATCGGCATAGTAACTGCGTCTGATCTCCCAGTCTCAAGAACTAAATCTTAGTGGATGTGTAGATCTAGAGACACCGGTTTTGAAGACAGATTTACAATACAGACAACATCAGGGCTTTGTTATTGGCAATCTCAAGAGGGCGTGTCTGACTGCATTCTGTTCACAGCCCAGTGGTCGTGTATAAAAGGTCATTAAACAAGCCCATTTGTCACCATTGCGATGCCACTCTGTATTTCGGCTGCCCGCTGATCTGGACAATAATGATGGTCAGATGAACACGTGTGACCACTGCCCTGGAGGACAAGCGTGTAACCCCCTCCCCCACCCCACCCCTGGTCATAAACACCACGTCCGTCCACCCCCCTCTAGCACCACCCCAGAACCCCATACTGAGACGCATGCGCCCTGAAAATGGATCTCTAATATTTCTAATTGCCCTTTACCCTGATTAAATAAATTAGCCATGAATGCACACGTGTGATGGGTTGTATTGTGTGGACACGCTCACACATTGCACGGGTCATGATAAAAATCAAAGAAATTAATAATTGTTATGTTGCACTTCTGTTTTATTGCGTCTTGGGCTTTGAACTTTAAACACTAAGCACCTTTGTGTTGATGTTATTGACTTCTTGTTGTTATCCACCCAGACCACCTCATATCCCTACCTCACCCACCTCACTTCCACCTCAACCCCCACCCCAATATGTCCTATGGGATTCCCGACACGCCTCATTAATTATCCTCCGATTCCTGTCCGATTATCCGCCTCAGTGACACATTACCATCCTGCCGCGCTTCCGTCTGACTACCTAACTTGCCGTAATTGAGATAATGATTGTTAAATTGAGAAATGTTCACGCATATTTACTAATTATATATTCTATTCATGCAACGCCTTTGACATGCGACCTCAATGCAGTAGGTGTGTTCAGTCATTCGTTTTTGGTTCAGATGACACTTCCTGTGCTATTCAATTACCATAGATAAGTACCCGTATCCCAGCTAATGAAAATACTGTTATACTGGTGTAGGCGCCACAAAAAGAACGTGGAAATCGTGTACGATGTAGCGTGACCTGAATCGGTACACTGTTCGTCCTTCACGTGACACTTCATGCTATTCTTTGATCATCTATGAGAGGACATTCTCTTATATGTAGACCATATTGTATTATTTCTTTGAAGCATTTTGAAAGGTTTTCAGTCAAAATGGCCAAAAAAATATAAATTATGGATCCAATTAAATGAGCCATCGATACCTCAAATTGTTCACCGATTGTTACTTTATTATTATAGGCAACACATTGGCAACATATTTACTTCTTGACAATAGCTGTTTGTAGGCCCGCAGAGACCAGAAACAGACCATTCCCGCAGAGTAGTAATCTGATATCCAATCAAATACTATTCCATGTTTTAAATGACGGCGTGGTGAGAACCAACACCGCTCAGCTGAAATATGATGACGTGCTAATTTTGTCCTGTTACAGATATGTATGTTATCGAGACCCGTATAGTCTCCAGCTGTCCAGTTGCTTTTGCATTCTCTCTCCCCTCCCCTCCCCTGCTCTCCCTTCCTTTCCATGACCCCCGGACAGGCAACACACACCATCTGATACTCTACCATGCCTTGCATCATCTATGACCATCATATGTCTGTAGACGGACATCATCTGACTGTGCAAGGACAACATCTGACTGTGCAAGGACGACATCCGACTGTACAATTATATAATCTGACTGTACAATGACATCATCTGACTGTACAAGGACAACATCCATACTCTGTCCTGTCAAACTGATTGACAAAGAGTGAAATCCATGACATCTTCAAGCAATGCCTGTGGTCTGTAGTGCTTTGAGCATGCTTCAGAGAGTGTATTTGGCCCAATGTAAATGTTCACATTTTTATGTCAATATCCTCTATTCGCTAAGAACTGAGCAATATATGCTATGATCCTTCGTACAGATCGTGTACCTCATCGTGGTGGCTGTTGACCAATAGAAAACCACGTGGAAATATGCTGTTATTTGTATTGAATATGTGTCAAGCATACTAGTATACCAGTGAAGTTATTACCTGTTAGACACAAAGGCGCGCAGATACACATTAGTTTTCGCCCCAAGCATATTCAACATTACTGTTTTGTTATTTATAATAGCTGTATTTAACATGTGTTCCTACAGTAATATGGTGCTCGTTACGCCCCTGGGTATCGCCAGCCTTTAACTGTGTACATGCGTGTACCTCATCCAGTGCCGTGTACATGTATGTACAATGTGTAGACCCCACAGTGTATGTAATAGCCAATATGTGCATTACGTTCATCGTTGCTAATTCACATATTTCATCGAGCATGCAACGCATTAACCATCAGACCCAGGTGCACGAACAGACCTGGACGAACAGATGCACGCTTGCGTGAGCCATCCCAGCCTCGTTCTGAACATGTGGACCGCTGCAACGTTAACTACTACAGGTGTTGGTAGGAACCTCTCGGAGAATTCATCTCGGGTCAAAAGTTGAAATAATTTGAGATTGCTGACCGCTTGTTGGTGATGAGGAAGCTATGGCGTGCAAATGGCGTGCATTGAAGGTGCTGTAGTGCAGTACTTGAACAAGAGGTGATCAATGCAGCACGTGTAATACACGTCCGTTGAAATAGTGCATACATCATACACGCATTTTGTTCAAGGATAATACAACCGCATATTGTTAACGGAATGTGTATGTGTTTAGGGTCATTTAATAGTTTATTGGTTTGGGATGTTTATAAACAAATTTTATCTTGATATTTTATTTATATTTTCAATGTTATCGATAGCTATGGCATCATACATATTTATTTTAAAAAAAAAAATCATTATATAAAAGTTATGACTAAAGAAATGTTGTTTAGTTTCATCCAACTCTGAGAAACATCAGATGCGTTAATTTATTGTATTTGTGAAGAAAGAACTATCCACTCGATCGCGGAAGTTCAAAATAGATCGGTTCTGTGTGTTTTGTCATTTCTTCTGATCTATTGTACTTGCCAATGTATGCCTAGTACATACTTTTCTTTCTATGCTAACTTGCCATAAGATATCACTTGGCTTTATTGAATGGTCAAACACTTCATGGCTCGATGACTCTTGAAGAATACACATCTAATATCATATGTTTCGGATATCTGGTATTATAACTATGTATGACGGGCATCATTCTAAGCAAAACACGACTTCCATTTATGAAAGTATAAGCAATATCCACATGGCGGTTCAGTGTTTTGTTTTATGTATCGCAATAGTAGCGTTGCTGAATAAGCCAATTATTTCCAGCCTCTGAAGCTATGCCTAATCTAGTAATAATGATGTATATGCCGGGCCAGAAAACATTCATACCGATTTATTTTGATAAGAAGCACAGGAACCATAATTATTTATGAGTTATTCTGACCTTATAGCAGACAACACTTGGCGGTAAAGACACACATACCACTTTGTCTACAGTCCCATGTAGTACATTATAACAGCTATGCAAGAGAACATCACGAATCAATGCACGTCTACTTCATGCATATTCACGTGGTCAGAAGTGGAGTCTGAAGTCACAAAGCCGCCAATCAAGCAATTCCACGGCGCCATCGCATGAAATTGTGTTATTGTTATATTAATTTGGAATATTTATTGAATTTGCGCTTTTGGTCTGGGGAGTCCCATGGCGACAACGTCTCATGACTGCCCGGAGTAGTTTTAGACTGGGTTCCGGACAGTACGGTAATGACGTAGTCCTTGGCGACAACGTCTCATGACTGCTGGAAGTAGTTTTAGACTGGATTCCGGACTTACAGTAATGTTGGAGTCCTCGAGACGAGACAATCCATTAGACAAAATTTAGTATAACGAACACCGAAATTAGCGCCTACTTTCTAGACAGAAACTAACGACTCTTGCAGTACAATATTGCAGTTTCTTTGCACCATCGCTCGACATTCTATGCACCACACTGTCGTCCAGCTTGTAGCCTGCTTCTAGTCATCGTTATCCGTGTGTCTATGCAATTACATGCAAGCCTGTGCACTTGGATTCAGTTGACGACGATCAAAATTCTTTCCTTCAACCTTTATATCACCCCTTCCCCAGACCTTCAATCTCTTTCGCAGAGTAATTACTTTTTATGCAATTTAGCTACCAATTGACATTATCGTTGATTTTTCTTTCGCACTGTACACACGGTATGTTGAGCACATCCGTGTCCTGCCAGCGCAAGCCTTCTATAACTGTCTTTCGTTTACGAACTCTCTCCGTCAGAATAAAAACTCTACGTATGCCTTCAAGGATCACTCTTGATTTATCGTTTCTTACCAAGCAGTAACCGTCAAGGAGCCAGCATCATGAAATGAGAAAGTTCGCATGGCTCCTTTTTTTACTATACATTGCGACGAGCATCTGATACTGCTGTGACAGTGGATACGATCGCCTAGAATGGCGGAATTCTCATGCGGGCTTGATAGCGGTATTATTGATTTCAAGCTATCAAATGGCCTTTTTTTTCGACTGGCCTTCAAATAAACTTCCCCAGATTAAAACAGACGTCATAAACCCAACGTAATAATTTGTAGCTTGTCGTAGTATATTAGTCTCAGACGTCTCGGAACATCTTATGATGTCTCCCCCGTGGCAGGCAATCCATGTCTTGGTGGTCGTTGTGGATCGACTGTTTTATACACTAGAGGGAGATTGCTTCCTTGACGTGTGAGCAAACACACACTGGAGAATGTATTGTATAAACATACTAGGATTAATAGCAATAACAAGTTCCTGGATTTCTTTTTATTGAACATACAATAACAGTGTAATAAAGATATTCATATAATATGCATCAATGCATCAACACCGCTTGCAATATTTTACAAGATATATTGCGATCTCTGTGGCCTCTTTGTATTGTTTTGGAATATTGTCATATGACAGTAACCATTTCTCCGAGATGAATAGTTCGGATTATCCAAGAATTAAGTTATCATGCGTAGCTCAGGCCATGGCTTTAGAACCTGTAACTTTACGCAAGGAGTTTCAATATAATTAAACTATTATCGATCTGTTCAGCAAAGGACACTTAAAATAATTACTGAATCGCATTGCAGAGATTCGCGTCGTTACCATTCACGCACCGATGGTGACTAAGTGCTCCGACGTTAGTCAACCGCCGCCATCTTGTTGCACGTGAAGTTTACCGGATATGCGGATGTTGGCATGTCGTAAAACTGCGAAGATCAATACAGAAATGATGAAATGGTGTCTGCTGTTGACGGATTGCTCTAGCGGAGGCGAAGTATCCGACACTTACAGCACAACTGATTTCATTGCTCCTGTAATTAGATTCGTCCCGCCAATTCCCGGCGAAGCCAACAATAGGCCGTACGTAACGTTTCGCTAAGCGCATTAAGTACATCGACCATTTGAGCTCTACGAATATGCCGTGATGTAATAAGGATTCATGACCGTTCTGTCATCTTCAAGATGACCGTGACCCGGTCCAGTATGTCACCAGAGATGACGTTCCACCGAGATCTCTGGACACGTAACTCCTCTATGTCGTGGCGTTGTAGTATTACGTCAGTCACCGTGTTAGATTTTGATTGGTTTATTGATAATGGGGATGTCACCAGTGCCAGTGGTCAATGGTATTGTTACTCGATTGAAATCTGGCACAGACAGAACTTACTTTTACTAATTACAACCTAGATAAGTAATACATAGTTTATGTTATGCATCAGTTTGCCCACATGATCACAAGCTAATGAGTAATGATGTAACAGTATCAGTACAATGTCTGTGTAATTTATCTTTAGTGGTCCAACTTTATCGTGAATTTTACTGTAAAAGCGATTTGTGTGTGGTGGGTTGGGTGTTCTTCTAAAACGCAGCACCTTATCATGCCATTGATATATATGGTGAACTAGCGCAATATCAAGGAAACATCCTGTCAATCTCTCTATATAGTAAAACGTCTGTCTGTGTTTAGACGCACATAGCTACCATAGTCAAAGGTACAGCAGCTGCAATGAGATTTTCTCTGATCAATCCAAACATCCAATTTACAAAATTTGCTTTTCCTTCCAAATGCCATGTGCTCCCATCCATCCAATAAATTACTTACATTTTGCTTGTCAGTTATTATTTGACTCGCCACAACTCGCGTGTAACAAGATGGCCGACCAGAGCAGTTCGGTTTCTGCTTGATTTAAGCTCCACTCACTTCAATCTGACAGTGATAAACTTGGGTTTGGTGTGACACGCGATGTAATGAGTTTAAATGTGATTACAGCGGGCAGGCTTCCAGGGAAAGAGTTATGCATGGTGATTAGTGAGAATGTTGCGTAAACGAGGATCATCTATAGGTTATTAGCGAGTGTGGTTAGATCTATTCTACTGGGCAGAAGCTTTACGCATAGGCCCGGATAGTATTGACCCCCTGTTCATACCGAATCGTCAATTGCCTTTTTGCTGTGACAATACGTATGGGAGTATTAGGTAAACTATCCACGTAGTTTCAGGATATATGGGGAGCATATGCTATGTTCATCCTTATATTATTTATCATGTCCTAAAGAAGTCGTCACATTATAGAAGTGACAATAAAATGCGCCTAAATGTGAAGCGTAATAGCCATGAGTTTTCCATCACATTTCCGTTATCTCTATTCATAAACGGAAGTCGATCGTTATTGTAACGCAACAAGGGAGACAACCTTCTATATATGATACACACGAATAGAAATATACATATTAATACTGCTACATGTCTTCAAATAGACAACAGCAGCTTGGTATGTATTCCGTGTCTATCCATACTATTCCACAATCGCCTAGATGAGACTCTCCCCGCTGTGGACGACTTTCAACCGGTATTTAAATCATTGTTTGACGACAAACCCGATCTATTTTCTGACCGCTTTGAATAAAAACTGCTGCTGTGTCCAGTTTGTATGCAGCGTAACGCTACGTCCACTCGAGCCGTGACTTAATCACCCCCATCCTCATCCATCAAGTCCCCACGTGTATTCACGCGTAATTGATGCCATCCTTCAGACACGCGCCGACTGTGCTGGTCATCCCGACTGTCCTCTGGTCATCCCAACTGTCCCCTGGCTGTTGCTGTGTTAATGAACGGTCACTTCCACGAATGGACATTTGCTACTGAAGGATGCACGCTCCTCTGACGAAATCCAGCCACTGTTTTTCAGCAAGTTCACTGTGAAAAGAAGAGGGTAGAGCACATCGCCCTGGGCCACTCCAATTGCAATCTTTAATTATTGCCCAGCATAAGAGGGGGTTATTAAAAGGGCATTTGCGGTTCGCAATTATTTTAGGGTATTTTCGTTCTGCAGTCATTATTCGGTTGAATACATAATTCAGGATTATTGAAATGGCTTAAATTACTATTATTTTTTATTAATGTTTAGTTTTGTTTTAGGTCGTCATTTAGTAGTTGTCTTCCCATGCCCTTTCGAGTTCTAAAAACATTAAATAGAGAATTTCAACATGGATAACATATTAATGTTGGAATCATGAAATGGCACATGAGTAACACAGCAAAAGGAGATTGTAAGTGTATGAAATTATCTTCCCAGTCTGAGCACAGTCTAAACGTTAACTCCAGATGCGCACTGCAAATGTCTACATTTATTTATGGTTTCAGTACATAAGAAGTAGCGTTGTGGGGCTTCTAGAGAGACATAGCCTAGGAGAATGTCAACACATGCTAGAGGCGATATGCTATAGAATGGCTAGGGAATCTATTACTAGCGGTCTAATTTGGGCGACAATTAAGTCATCAATCTTGACCAGTAGGATGACCAGCGTGTGTTGTGACATCGCTCGATACACTGGCATGTCCACTGTGTAATACTGGGTTCAGTCTATAGAAGGAATGTATTGGATCCAGTCTAAAAAAGGAATGTATTGGATCCAGGCTATAGAAGGAATGTACTGGGTCCAGTCTATAGATGGAATGTATTGGATCCAGTCTATAGAAGGAATTATTGAGTCCAGTCTTTAGAAGGAATGTATTGGATCCAGTCTAAAAAAGGAATGTATTGGGTCCAATCTAAATAAGGAATAATTGGGTCCAGTCTACATAAGGAATGCATCAGACCATAATTATGTACGTCCACCACAAATGATGAGAACTACTTCGTGTCTACTGATTGCCAATAGAGAGGACTCCAATTTAATACTGACAAATACCAGGATTCTCTGTCTGTATTTTCAGCCAGCTACCACGTAATAGTGTGACCTATTGAAGAAGAAAAAATCACGTAATCTAACTTATGTGACTAACTCATTTTCAGCAATTAACATTAATGATAATGTTAACGTTCTTCGTAAAAATAGTCCAGTTTTCATCATGGCGCATAATATACAAAATGTTAAAATGGTACAGTTTGGATCGTGGAGTATGACGGTACATATAAACTCGAGGTGTCTTTTACAGATGTGGGTTTCATACTAGCATAGGAGAGGCATTCTGTGAACCTAAAATCCATGAATATAGATATTAAAATTTGTATTCGACTACGTTCAATGAGAAATAAACATCTATATTTTCTTTTGCAGTTAATTATAACAGTAGACGATATGGTGAGTACTAACACATTTAGTTCACTGGAACTATTTCCTATTTGATCTCCTGCCACTCACTATTTTGTTTGCTATCGTTTTGCTATTATCATTCCGCCAAATCCTCCATGTTTGTATTCCTCCGCGCTATTCTGAGTTATCTTATTATTTTCGTATTTCGTGCTGTAAATACTTTTTATTTTATATTAATGTTTCTACTTACATCACTTCCGCTTACCCACTTCCACGTTCTTGACTGTATTACGTACTTGTATTGTGATCGTGACGTGATGTGATATTTGTATATTTTGTATATCTCAAACTGCATTAATGAATGCTAAGCACACATACACACACACACACACACACACACACACACACACACACACACACACACACACACACACACACTGGTGTTATATCTTATTAGCTCAAACAGTCGGAATGTAAGGCGAGTTTACCGTAGGAGAGAACCCTTCACTGTAGCTCTACAATAAAATGAGCTAAAATCTTACTTCAATTAAATATAGAGCATCAGTTTTCAGGATAACAGTTTCAATGTTTGACCATTAACACCTTTTTTTAAACATACGGGTAGATAAGATTAAGAGGGACCTCTCCTAATGTATTTTTAGATTTTACGGGTTTCCCAGCTAACACCATTGATAACTCAACTTATTGTGTCTAACGGATTTTTACCAAATTCGCCATCTTTGTTCTACAGAACATAAATATAATCCTCTTTATTCTTCTCTTGGATGTTGTATTTTTTCTACATGAGGCTTTGTGTAATAGAAAGCAAAAATGCCATGATCTAAGAGAGAAAATTACCTTTAAAAAATATTGTCCAAGGTTTTCTTGGATAAGAATTTATGTTTCTTTTATAAAACATAGATTTCAGATTTATAAAGGTTCCGAGTGTCAGAGGACCTATAAATCGATAAACTTGAGATTTGTTTACTAGATTTCACCGAATTCATTATAGATTTTTCTATGAATCACAAAGACGGCTCTGATTGAAAATATGTCAAATCCATTATCAGTATCGTCCATAAATCGCACATTATCACGGTATTTACTCAAGGTTTGCAATGCAACTGTCTATCAAGACTTGTAAAACGTACACAATTTCAATCTCATCTCATGAGCATTTTAATTTTACTTTAAAGATAGATGTTCCTCTGCATGAACACAGCTACATTGTGTTTTGTGTCTACTGACAAGGACTAGTATCTACTGACAAGGATAGCCATGATACGGTGTTGAGCTTAACGTTATCACTACATTAAGTCTGTAACACCCTGTACCAACTTTTGATATTTTCTTTTAGAAAATAATCTCTTCTTCAGTGTAAATATATACATTATATATGAATGTAATAGTAGCACAGGGCTTTAACCGTTCCATTATATCAGGTAATCCGTACTCGATATCATGTAGCAGTATTCTTTAGATAATAACAACTCCCTATCCGTTGACATGCTACGTCAATTATTTACTAAATCTGTTTGATGTTGCTGTTAGTTATTGACTGATTTGGGCTAAGATAGCGTGAGTAGGTGTAATGTGGTATATAGGCTAATTTAAGTAACATATATGGGGTTAAATTCGTAGCATCAAGAGTACAAAGAAGATATTTTAATTTGTATTTTACATGGATACGAAGGAAAACATTAAAAATGTTGGTATAAGTGCCTCGAAGTGTTAATGTTTCACGTGGAAATATTGTATGACATGTTGTAATCTACTAATGTTCTACCAGTCACTTGAACTCGCATAGCCCGTGAGTGTTACTAGAAAGTATTACTAGAAAGTATTGAATCGTATTATCTCCCTACTAAAAATATTATGGTATTTAATAACGGTAATATGGGAACCGGTAGGTGAAACCCTTTTCTAATAGTGATATCGATCTCTTCATCGAACGGCATCACGACAGCTCTATATCCTATATTACGTCATGTTTCTACTACCGACGGTGAGAGAATTATACCCGTTAAACGTCAATGTACGCTAGTATTTGAAGAGCCACTTTAGAGGTCTAGCTAAGTAGACAATAGCTCCTCGTAATCAATCGCTGCTATTATCCTTCGTCAATACATTACAACGGTGTGCTTTGTCAGCACCAGATGGCCTTGCAATTCCCGAAAGACCCATACCCTGGTACCGGTACGCCGGGAGAAAATCGAGCTTTACGTCATTTCCTGCTATAGTAAAGCATGGCGTACGCACTGATTTACGCCAGGAGTATAGTACGACCTTTTCGTGAAGATCAGTCCAGATGGTCGAGCGAGAGGTCCCTAAACCGCCCGTTCTCAGTTGGGGCGGCGGAGAGTGCTGCCGGAAGTGATGATAAAAGATCGATTCCGATACGAGATATTAGATTGAAGTAAGCAATTGATCACTAAAGGGATGAGTAGACCTGTCCAGTGACAGCAGAAAGCCGGGACGAACACACGGTGCACACACTTTATTACTCATATTCAGAGGACGATTAATCGATACTCTTCTATTGAAAAATGCCCAATGAATATCTCATATTTGGCATTGCCACCAATAATACAAGTACAGGAAGTTCAAGGAATGAATAGGGGAAAAGAAATGTTCTCTTTTATTGTCTGTTATTATTTAATTATGATGGATTACGATCTAATGAAATGAATGGAAGTTAAATTGTAAATATCATTACGAATTTCACTATTGAACCATTTTTGGAATTCGTTTATTATTAATGTAGAATACCGGTATTGCTTTCTGTTCGGTTGATCATCGTCAAGATATATACTCATTACGGAGTATGCCGTATTCCACTACATGTAATTCTGTATACCAGAACAGAGTATGCCACTACAGAGTATACCACATCAGAGCATACAACATCAGAGTATACTACATCAGAGAATACCACTCCAGGGTATACCACTACATAGTATACCACATCAGATTATACCACATCAGAGTATACTACTCCAGGGTATACCACTACATAGTATACCACATCAGATTATACCACATCAGAGTATACTACACCAGAGAATACCACTAAAATGTATACCACATCTGAGTATACTACATCCGAGTATACCACACCAGAGAATACTACTACATAGTATACCACATCCGAGTATACCACATCAGCGTATACTACATCAGAGAATACCACTACAGAGTATACCACATGAGGGTATGCCACATCAGAGTATACTACATCAGAGAATACCACTACAGAGTATACCACTACAAAGTATACCACATCAGGGTATACTACATCAGATAATACCACTACATAGTATACCACATGAGATAATACCACATCAGAGAATACCACGACAGAGTATACCACTACAGAGTATACCACTACATACAGTGGACATCTATATCAAGTAGATCACAATACAACACAAGATCTCCACTTCATGTCCCGGCTTCTGATTATGCCACGTGATACAGCTCTCACGGAAGTCGTGGTATTCTTATAGTCTCATACATGCTGGGGGAATGTTAAACGTTTTGCTGTTAATGGATATCTATTTGATTTCAAATTTCCGGCAAAAACAGCAGGGTATTTGATACTATGATGGGTGTATTCTAGATACGGCCAGGGGGTGTATTGATTGTAAGGCATTACATGATGCGGGTAGGAATGTATGGACAACCGCGGCGATTGCAGAACTCGGTGTAGTAATTGAATTTCCTAGTTAAATATTTATCAAGGAATCACTCAACAATGCGCATATGGCTATTTTATGCAGTCTACTGTAATAAACAGACAGGCGTGTAGACATTAGCCTGATAGCATCTACTAGTATTTGATGATCTAATCGCTTCAATTTGCACTGACGTTTGCTAATCAGTTTGGTTTACGACTTTGAATTAGAAGTTAGAAATGTTAAAGTAATGCTTACATTCTCGAATTGCAGTGGTTATTTGTGTTTTATATATATTCGTGCAGGCAATCTGTAAATAGTTGTTTAAAATTGACATGCGAAACTAATTCTGCTCCCCGGCTCATTCTGAAATGTGCAGTAATTGGCCTTTTCTCTGCGATATATTCTTATCCCTCGAATGGTGGAGTCACTTCTTTGATAATCAGAATTGGTTAGTAATCGATCCAATGCTTTCCAGTAGCTTTCAATATTACGACATCCTGGTCTGTAAGATATTAATAATTAGTTGCCCGTGGAACCAGGCGGCTTATCTGACTTTTAGAGACGTGAGAACCACTGAAGGGATTTCGAGTTTATATCGGTCACAATTTCATTTCGGAACTGTTGAGTCTCACTCTTTCCGATTTCCTCCTGTGAATGTTCCAATACCATAGTGTTCTCCTTTTAGCCACGGGAACAAAAGTCTGCTAAAACGATTATTTGTCTTCAAAATATATCTAATTATATCGGACATGCCACGGGAATTTTACCTGTCAAGCTGGATATGTGCTGCGGGTTGCCTTAGTGCAGCTGAACACAGCGTAAACGATTTCCCAATAAACCAATGAGAACTTAAGCTGCTTTAAGTTGCTTTCCAAGTGCCAAGCAGTAGTCTGGAAGAATAAACAAATGTTACCGGAGCCGTTCCAATGTCTGGTAATGTGAGTCAGCTCCGATTGTAGTTGCATAATAAAACGTAACAGTATATCAGACGGGGGAAGTTAATGAACATTTCTGAACCTATATCTACTGATATTGTTAGTGGGCTTGTTTTATAGTTCGTGAGCTGGATCAGCAACAGAGAAATTGCATTTCTATTAAATCTAACTGAATTGACGTAATTGATGTGCTGTTGATAGGTCTAATTGGCATGCCAGCATTATATTATTTTTACTGATTTTAGATTATCGTATCCTTATATGTATGTGTTCCTGGTGTTGGCGTGCACTCAAGATGGTCGATAACCTATAACATGTAATATATTTGAGCGATTGCATGGGACACTGGTGCTTTTTTTAGAGTTGAGACATCAAATTGTAAGGATGTACTAAACAAACTTTGCTCTTAGAACAGTTTGAGGGTGGGGAAAAAATCTATTCTTTTTACTCGTCATCATTGTTGATTATATATATAGCTCCGCATACAAATGAGCCTTTTTATGATTCAGGAATAGATAATTTCGTACTACGTGTATGCATACACCTAGATGTATGATGGTAGGTGCTGCGGGGGTGGTGATCTGTCTATCTTTGCTATAACAAGAACACAGCGTGATGTGTCAAGGACTTGGGAGTCATACTATCCATCTCGTAATAATCTTGCATATGCAAGTCATGTTCTTCCCCTGAAGAAATCGTTTTATAGTAGATGGCAAAAACACATTGAAACAGTAAACCATAAAAATTGAAATACACTGGAATTGGAACGAACAGATTTACGCTGTATTGCTTCTGCGGAGCTTTGCAGTCGGGTCTGATGTTAACCTCAATTATAAATCACTTGAAGCTGCGGTGACTCTGTAGTCACGCTCATGGCCAGGTCTGAAGATTCCGCTACTGGTAAAAACTGTAATGGGCAGCTTTGTCTGGATAATTGGTAAATCTCTTCACGAGTAAAAGTCATCAACACACAGCCATGTTGTCTGTAACGACCTCCGTCGGTTCCGCCTTTACAACAGGCACTTGTCATTGTCAGCCCATTGCTCTCAACTCGTGTACATAGGCCAGGCTACACCAAGCTACCTAGTCTCTCATTCTCTGAGACTACACTTAGTCTATTTGTGAGACTATAGTTAGTCTATCTGTATGCCACCTTGCAATCACCAATGTTATCAGCGATAAATATTCATCCCCGCAGTCGTGAACACAAAACATACGCAAGTTGTATATAGTTCCTGCAGTCAGGTAAAACGCTTCTGGTGATAGTCTTTGGGATGCGTGTCTACATGGAAACATGATGGCTGGTCTAGCTTTGTCGAAGGGGTCGTTGCGTGGCTGACGTAGTTGATTTAACGCCAAGGAAGCAGTTACGTCTGCCCTGGAGCGTCTATCTGATCAATATGTGTGAACAAGTCTGATAGTTCCTATTGCTTTCCTCAAACATTCAATGATGGATTTAACAGACACAAAAAAAAAGATCCCTGGTTGACTACACACACAGTCTATCCAGTAAAAGAGTATTTCCAGACTGATTTATTGGATTGATAGTACGGCTGTGAGATCGGAGTTCTTGCAGTGTGAAGTGGACGTGAGGTATAGCATACTAGGGAGTATTTTTCTCGGATATATTTAAAGAATAACCCACAAGTGATTACGGAAAATATGTCCCGAGTGAAATTAATGTTCACAGTTCCGAGCTGCAGCGAGAAACTTTGAACATGAATTTTATGAGGGATATATTTTCCGTAATCACTCGTATCGAGTGGGTTATTCTAATTATTTAACATAATCATTTTATTGGAATAAAATATGGAAAACTGCCGAAAAACGTCTTGAAATAAAGAGGCCCACGTCCGCTGTTGAGCGTTCTTCCACCTATGACGTCAAAGTCATGACGTTAAAGTCATTGTCTGCCTACGACGTCACAATCGCCGAATATCACTTTTGACAAAATCAACACTGTTGATTATTGAAAAGATATTCCACTGTAGAAATTCATCACGTATTTTGAATAACGTCGTACAGTCGACCGCACCTGGTTGTCTCATTTTATGCTAATGATTGCTCGGGTAACATTCTAGATAAAGTGCTATGATTGATTTTGTCAAACTCTTAGGGAATGGAGTTTGTTATATTACGTAAGGCTTATCATCACCATATTATAATAAATAATAACGTTTACTGTAAATGGACCTAATAATGTCGGTATTGTTTTTACGAAACGTTCAGTATTAAGGCAGTGTTGATAACGCCCGTGTATTATCTTTCCTAAGTACCATATAGATATGTTAATAACGAGTCAAACAACTCTTCAATCTACCAATATCATCCTAATGTCCTAACACCATCAGCTACATTGATTAGTACGACTGGTATGGTGGGCGTCCCAAGTCATGTCATCACTGTATGACTATAACATCTCTTTAGCAGTAATCCTCAACGTAAGATCCAGCCATCAAGTCATAAGCCGCGCACGTAATCCACGCAATCGGTTTTAATGCTCGCGTCGTCTCTCATAGATGCAGGAGGTTTAGACGAGGATCATGGCCCGTGAACGGACTCCCTCTCGAGTTTCTCCTACAGACTATGTGTAATGCACTATTAAAATATTGGCCTCATCAGCCTTAGAGAGCTGTTCGGGATGGCCAGACACCTAATATTGCCAAGCCCCAGGCAGCGATGGTGCCACAGAAGGACTGGTTGTTTGATTGGGGGGAGGGTGGACATATCTACCCATGATTGCTGGAGACAGAAGCTGTCTACTACTGTCGGCTAGAAGATGGGTGTTGACAGTCCAACGTATATATTTCATTATTTGGAAGGTTCTGGAAACCATTGTCCCAAATTACAACTAATGATATTGATAATCAATATATTGTGTAGGCTGCTATTCTCAATGTCTTGAGCAGTACATTTTGGATGTTATATGATCCATCACTATGCCCAATACTAGGTCCCTTGAATCATTTATGGCATATAGTGCCCGTACAGGTTCTATCGAATATAACAAGTTAAGATCTGAATGAGAAATACGTTGATGAAAGTTAGGGACGAGAGTTTAATCATAATTATTTATTATGGAATATTTATTATCTTCTTGGAATATTTTCATATTTTGATTTTCAATAAATATCTGTTAAAATCATATTAATATTTCAATGAGTAATTTTAATCCATTCAGATAGCTATTGACAATGTAATGTGTCCTTACTTATATAACAATTACTATAATTATTATCGGCTCAGTCATCTTAAATTACGCTCTATATTTAAAACCTTATTTTTCTTATTGAGATATTTTTATTACCCAGAATATTTTCCCAAGTACTACTATTTTTATACTTCCTGCTCTTTAGGTGAAATTCAGAGGCTTTTCACACGTATTTGGAATATTGTTTGGTTAAAATAGATTGGTTGATATTTAAGTTGCGCCAGTGCAACCAGTGGTGCTAACATACTAAGCCTACTCTCGATGTTTTTGTAATGAAATTCCTAAAAGATTCCATAGTAATTCCATAGAGAACGTGAAATATGTGCGGTCATTCGTTTCGGAGTATTTCTGATAACACCGGCTACTTGTAAAAAAGATTTTTTAAGCTACATTATACCTATCAGCAAGCGTGCTTACTAAGAGTCTTAAACATGCTAACTATTAACCCAAAACATGTAGTCAGGGAAGGGATTATCGATGTTCGAATCAGCCGGAGATTTTCTTTGTCAAACAAAAAGTCGTAGAGTCGTAGGAAAAAAAGCTCCGTGACAATTAGAAGAGCGGATTGGCACTGGAAATCAGGAGTTTTAAATCGATGTTAGAAATGGCATAGGATCTCTCCATTATCGCCTCAGTGAACTACCACAGCGTCATCAACAAACGCTGTAACACGATACCAGTCTTAAACTGTCTGATTTCGTCTCTGCGCTATTGGGGTGTTTATCTATTTATCGAGTGGAATTCCTTCTTGGAATCGTTCATAAATCGAAAATTGTCTTTAGCATTTTCCTTCTATCCCTAAGATGTTCATTTTCAAGTGGGATAGATCCAGATCACAATGTGTCTTCAGGTTAGAAGAGTTCCAATTTTCTTGAAAAGCAATTCCAATTTCTAGAGATATCGAATTGAAGAGAATCCGAAAGAAAAGAGTACAGTAACGATAAAAATCCATCATGTATTACAGCGTACGATCTGCTTAGAAATGTTTACCCTAAAAAATAACGATGGTACATCTCTATTTCTAGTAAAACCAGAGTCAATTGCTACTCTGGTAATGTATACGTATATGTCACAAAGTGTTAAATATACCGTCTTGACATTTCTGTGTGAAATCTTTGTTATATTTCATCAAACCTGTTATAGCTCTATGGAATTTGGTCGGCTTTGATAATACCCCCATTAACGGAATGTGTGAAAGAAGACATTAGTAGACACTCCGTCAGAAGGAGAGGATTTGAAGCATAAAATAAGCCGAGTAACGAGCAATTAAGTCTCAACAGTGAGGCTCTTCTCACACATAACTCATTGATATTCATAAGTGCGCCAAGGCACAACAAAGAAACCTCGCGTCGCCGAAAAAAAACTGATTTGGGGGTCGTTAGATTGATTTAACTGACACGGCGTGGAGGCAGTGACTTTAACAAGATGGCTGCTTTCTAGACGAGGACTATTGTCTGATATGCCGAATCGTATAACAACTAATTTCGGGCCATTGGAAATGTCAATTTCAAAGAAAATATCAATTTAATGCATTGAGATTGAAGAATTATACAATTTTAATGAGCATCCTTCATTGTCGTTTGAGTCCAACATGAAGGAATATGGAGCCTTTTAGGAATTTCGCTTTTTTTTTCGAGATGGCCAAAACATGTCTGAGTCGAAATTAATTAGCAGTTTATGATAGCTGCGCCCTACTGTGAAGTGGTTCCTTTTTTTTCATGAGGAAATGCCAGGATTAGAAAACAACTGATGAGTCAACCCTGATGGCTTGTATCAGTGTCTGTTAATTTTCTATTGGAGACAAAATAACGAAATTATAATATTAGTTCTAATACTCCTTCTCTCAAGAGACGTCGAGTATATTCACACCACTTCCACGCTTGTGTGTACATGTGTGTACGTGTGTGTGTGTGTGTGTGTGTGTGTGTGTGTGTGTGCGTGTGTGTGTGTCTTCAGGATTTGAGGGTGGTAGTTTTTATAAGACTCGCCATCACTTCCATTTCCCCAGGACCCCACCTATTACCCCAATCCCACCCATTCCACCAACAACCACCACACCACCAGTTCCACCTCACCACCTCTAGTCCATAAATATTTCCATCCATCTTCCCACCCGGTAAATCCCACCTCATCACTTCCATTCCACCAACATTTCCACCTATTTTCCCAGCCGGTAAAGTTCACCCCACAACCTCCATCTCACCAACACCGCCACCTCTACCCCACAAATCAAAACCACCCCAGCCACATAGCTAGTTTGTTCTGATACAAATAATTACCTCACTCTCCCTGTCATAGAGCTGTGACCAGGTCGGTTATCTCCCCCTGACTATGACGACATCCCATTGTCTCAACCCGCGAGTTTGTCACTCCGTTGTTTCCACGTGTCATTTGGTGTTCATCAATGTCCAAATTAAAGTAATTCAAAATGACAAAACTCTGATTTGTAGCCATAATAGGGATGATGCATTGGAAGGATTCGGGACTGGGACATTAAAGTCCGCCATGTTTTTCTCGTAGCTGCACCTCGCCGTAAAGGCACAAAGCCTAGACTAATCCGCCTAATTTGTTCAATAGAAAGGCGTGCATCCTGTTTGACCCGTCATATTTCATTGGTGGCAGGCCTCATGTAATGTGCATTCATTTCGTTGAGAATACACGGTGACCCAATTTCTCATAATTTGACCTTGTTTGATTACACACAGACAATTGACTCCATTTTAAATAATTGCGAGATTGGCAGGATTGCGGATTGGCTGAAAGAAGTGAAACAAAGAGAACAACTTTGCGCTGTCATCTCAATATGCGTGCATCGCATCACGAATTTTTGGGGTAACTAATGTACCTTGGAGGCAGATATGACATTTAAGGAATGCAAATCGAAGCATGGCATCTATAATAGATACATGTACCAGGTGGTTTATGTTGTTCAAAGTCGCAATATTTATATATTGATCATATGCCAAGAGCTGCACCCTATACTTCTACACATACACATCATATTTTGACAATTCTCCAATTTTTTGACGAGACGCTCATATGGTATTAATTGGGCCCCCACCTTCATGAAAAATCCTCTATCCGCCCTTGCATGCACCAAATAATTACCGCTGATGTCTTTCAGCTATATGCACATATTGAATGCTGAATTCTACATATTAAAACAATTTACTCGATTATACCGTTCTACTGTTGTGCTTCAGAAGCCGATATTGTGTAACCAGAAGGAAACGCTACGGGTGATTTATCATTGAAGATGCATTTTCATTAAGTCGCTATAGAGAAGTTCACTGTGATCATCTCCAGATAGACGTTCCGGAGTTATTGACCGGCTCGGACGACCTGCAGTGGTAGTAGTAGTAGTATATTGCAATCTATTCCAACAATTTATTACCAAACCTTATTGAGTGTGATCGTATTGCCGTTGGTGAGTTTCTCGTGGAACCGTATTGGAAGCACAGTGCACTGCATTTTGACCACCAGATGTTCAATAACGATCGTCTCTGATACTTCTTTAAGTCAAGACATTGGTGCTTATTCTTCAGCAGCGTACCGAGGTGCTCTCGTAACGTAACAAAGCAAATTGTGTCTGGACCCATTGGCTGGCCACGTCTCGAGATTTAACTGCAGGCGGTATCATTTACTGTTGTATCACAGGTCTTGTCACATTGCAGGCCGCGCATCAGCAGTGCAGATAAAAGGTATTACTTCCACGAATCTGCAATCAATGTTACATCTGTACAAAGGAATAATCTCATGGATTAACGTAACTGTTGACTTGAAAACATTGTGTGTATACATGCATTGGTCATGTAAATGCATAATCCATTATCTGCATTCCGATGCTCTCTGGAAATAAATAAATATTATAGATAGCAAAATAACTCTGCTTTCTAGGTATTGACGGATGGTGCTTTGTAGAACGATACCTCATTATTCAAAGGTTAAAATAGTCGCTGTCTGATACACTGTGCATGCATTTGTACAAGCACATACTTACACATGCACATGCTGTTAGAGATACATTTCCTGGTTCAAGTTGACCTCTACTTGGCCTCTCTTTTGGTATTAAATGTGTTCTTTCTATTACACGGTAGGTGGAAATATAAATTCACTTCCCACGTTTGGTGTAAACAGCTTATTGAGCACATGCCTGCTCACTAATACCTGGCATTGAAAGCATGTATGCGTGAATGTTTATCAGAAAACACAATCAACAAAAACACATGTGATTTCAACAAACAGCATAGTAATCAGTATCTTTTAAAGAATTAGCGTGTGTCTCTGATAATAAAATAAATAGTGAATAAATTAATTGCAGAAAATGCAGATACATATGTTCTTGGACAAAGCTATGCTTATACAAGTTCGTGTTGAATAGAGTCCTGCATGGTATGTGTACGTTTATAGGTTACTATATTCGTGTTGTTGATAGAACGATTCTGTCTTAACGTGACAGATTCGTGTTGTGGAATAGTTTAGACTATACTGTACTGTTACAACGTGTCGTCATTCTTGTTGGAAGGACGTTCGGCCAATTCTGTCTTATGTTACAACATTCGTGTTGTAGAATCGTTTTGCATATAGCGTGTCATCATTCTTGTTAAATACACGTTCGGCCAATTATGTCTAAACTTGACAGCATTCTTATTGTGGAATAGTTATGTCTTTTCTGTCTTAATATGACAGCATTCGTGTTGTAGAATATTTTAACCTATTCTTTCAACGTGGCAACAATCTTTATCACGCACAATAGGTCGACTGGTTTGTTGCCCTGCAAAAAGAGGAAAAAAACATGCTGGTCTCAGTCGCAGATGTTTTCCACTACCAGTTCTATTATAGAAAGCTCGCAGATGTCTCGGCATACAAGTCCCGTTATAGAGTGTCGACGTGTGTACGGGCTTCGTGGAATGTCAGAGCGCGAAGAACAATAGAACCATCGACATCCTATGCACGGGTGCCGGAGTGTTCTGGTTTCCCGGCCAGTGTCCACAAACAGGAGTAATGAGCACTCATAGGACATATCGTGGCTCACAGTGTGGTACAGTATCTGTATCGCGCCTATAAACATAGCAAAATGTATAGTAATTCTAAAATAGTCTCTAATGGGTGTCCAAGACTTCCAGTCTATTTCTCGAACATCACACGACTGGACTATAGCTAGTAGGTGTCCAGAAACATTCAGAAATCTCAAGAATATAATTTGTTGTATTCAGAAATCTCAATAATATGCTTTGTTGTATTCAGAAATCTCAATAATATGCTTTGTTGTATTCAGAAATCTCAATATATGCTTTGTTGTATTCAGAAGTCTCAATAATATAATTTGTTGTATTCAGAAATCTCAATAATATAATTTGTTGTATTCAGAAGTCTCAATAATATCCCTTGTTGTATTCAGAAATCTCAATAATATGCTTTGTTGTATTCAGAAGTCTCAATAATATGCATTGTTGTATTCAGAAATCTCAATAATATGCCTTGTTGTATAACTTATACGTAGTCGTGGTATTAAGGGCGGGGGCTTTTGCAATTGGTAATATGCATTATGTCGATGGAATCAAGGCACCATTGAGTTCTTACAAAGGGTTTTATCAAATACTGATTACAGATAACACCAGTAACTACATTGTTAACATTTTCATAGCCATTTAGTGTCACTGGTGTACTTTTCAGTGGATTAGGTGTGTACATATACAATATACAGTGTATGCACATATCGGCTAAAAATATTATTTTCTACGTTGAGTATTAACCATAGTTTCATAGTTTCATGCAAAGAATAAGGCTGCATGAAATGCCAGCTGTCCAGCTGTTATTGGGCATTTGATGTATACCCATGAGAAATTCGTTATAATGACAACCCAGTTTGAAAGGTTTACTATATCAATTTTATATTTCCCTTGAGTATATGACGCTAGGGGTCGACACACCGTTATGTGTTGTGTGGAGCTCGCTAGGATCTTCTTGACGTCACGTTGATGTCATGGTCATCTAAAACATTAGTTCAGACTTAGGAACCGAGGAACAGACGGTGATCTTTAGTCATATTTAATGGTGCGGTGCCAGAGATAGATAGAGAGAGAGAGAGAGAGAGAGAGAGAGAGAGAGATAGAGAGAGAGAGAGAGAGAGATAGGGAGAGAGAGAGAGAGAAAGAGAGAGGAGGGGAGAGAGAGAGAAAGAGAGAGGAGGGAAGAGAGAGAGGAGGGGAGAGAGGCAATGTTATGCCACACCTTAGAAGACACCTGCTTTGCTTACTACAAATGCGC
>JAUTBT010085413.1:0-11627 GCA_032361225.1 Lepetodrilus schrolli | reverse complement strand
CCACGAATGGCTCCAAAGTCCTATTGTGCTACCACCAACCACGAATGGCTCCAAAGTCCTATTGTGCTACCACCAACCACGAATGGCTCCAAAGTCCTATTGTGCTACCACCAACTACGAATGGCTCCAAAGTCCTATTGTGCTACCACCAACCACGAATGGATCTTTCAAATGATGGAATGGACAATTACATAAAGTAAAGATTGACTATAATTTATATATTACATTATTCTTTTGATAGATTAAACTAGTACTATGTTACGGAAGAATGCAATATGCTACGGAAGAATACATTCAACCTCATATTTAATCTTTCACGGGTTGTGCTCTTTTACGGAAACAATAATAAATCTACAAGATTAGCTGTGACAACATTCAATGCGAAATTCAAAGACAACATAACAAAATGTTTTCAATATTATTAATTGTTTCTGGTTATTTAATGCTATCCAAATGTTTGAATACAAGAATACAACAATAATATGTTGTACCGTGTACTGGATTATTATGATATGTCTTTTGTTTGATGAAGCAGTACTCTTTCTAAGATTATGTACTAAATCAAGGAATCAGGACGTGCTGATACGTGTACCAAAGACTACTTGTATTTGTAATTACAAACTTGTATCCGTTTAAATAAAGGGAAAGTCTCAATGTACGCTCAACTCTTACTATGTTTTGACATTTGATGATAATTTGATATTCGAGATATACTTCATAAGAAAAGTGGACTTCTGTGATAGCCAAACGTAACGATACAAGTAGGCATACTGTAAATCAGGAAATTAATGCGAGCATGTTATTAATGCGAAGAAATGCGATTGGATTATGGCCGCATTTTATTCCTACGCATTTATGTCTAAAAGCTTGAGGTCGCATTAAATTAGTGACGCATTATATTCCTGATTTACAGTATTAGTACGTTTCGTGGATTTAACGATTGTAACATAGGGTTATGGAAATGGACCGACATAAATAGGGTAATGCTGCATAGACCTCTGCTGAAGGCTCGTATATGTAAAATATGCTCTTGTAAGACCTGCTCTGATGTGTGTACTAATATTACACGCTCCTAATGCTACCGAGTAGCATCTTACCTAGCCCAGAAATATCGAGGTGACCCTACAAGCTGACATGGCTTTAGACTTTCAGCAAAACAGATTTCGTGATGATATGGACCGTGATGATACATTTGTTTATTTAGTATGTAAATGTCCATAGAGGTTTGTAGTGTGGGAAACTCGCAGTGCATATAGGTAGTGAGCTGGAGCCACGAGAACGGGATACATACATACTTACTGGATACATTTAAGAAAGTTATTGAATATTTCAATAACAGTTTTGCTGCCATCTTCGTTCTCTTTTTGTTTTTCGTTTCTATTTTTTTTATTTTTTTTATTTTTTATCTTTTATTGTTTTAAAACAATATATTTTCTATTTAATTTTAATTATTTTAAAAAAAAAATTGGGGTAGGGGTTGCATTTTGTATTCTTTATGTAGATAAGTTATACAAGTAAGTCCAGTATCTTATTTTTCAATAAATAATAAATATATAACTGTCGTGACTCAGGTAATTACTACTAACCTTAACTTCAATTTATGATTTACGATTTTGTTTACAGCTTAAATTGGTCTGATATTGACCTGAATATATTACATACATGTACAATTACATTTATATTATACACTTACATATTGTTCATACACATTGAATGCATCAGCTCGTTCATTTTAGGGTTGTACTGAGTGTTCTAACAATTCTTAACAGTTCCAATTCCATAATACAGCTTGTAAGGAACGTTTTATACGTTTCTACCTATACAGCAATTCGTGGCCTATTTAATATGAAACTAGGTTGAAAGGGGGATAATTGTTTTCACTCCCACTGCTCAATGTCCATGTTGAATCGGGTCACGGTTGATTATGATTCGTGCCTACCAGTTTTATGGAAATCTCCGAACCTGATCAACAAGCGTGAGAGGTCTGTAGTTTTAAGTTCCCTATGTGCCATGCCTGATAAACCACAGTTCGTGGAAGCGGTCACTGACTTTGATATCGGGTAGATCTGTACCTGGTGATAGGCTTATAGTGAGTAGAGGTATCAATGGGTCTGTCGTATGCTATACCCTTACTGATAACGTGATGGATGTCACTGGCTCCTTTAATAATACCAGCAAAGTACTACAATTACCTATTACTTTAGCATCACTTATGTTTAGACGGAGGATATCAATGGTGCAGTTACCCGTACGTCCGGTGAAAGTACCACCGAACACATTCCACTGGTCGTATTGCGCATCCGAAAAACAACTTCCTTTTGAATATGTACGCCAGTCCGCTTTCGAAATAATGTAAACTTATGAAAATACTCGTTGCAGTGCACGAGACTGCCCATGACGAGGGTAATAATAACAATAATTAATTGCAATAATAAATTTTAATATTTTTTATTTATTTTAAGAATATATTTATATAATAATAATAATAATAATAATAATAATAATAATAATAATAATGATAATAATATATATTTAAAAATAAAATAAAAGATGATAATAATAATAAAATAATTTTAAAAAAATACAAAAATAATAATAAGAAGAAGAAGAAGAAGAAGGAGAAGAAGAAGAAGAACATCATGGATGATAACGTGATGGTATGTAGGCAATGGAGGTATGCATCCAAAAACATCACTTCATCACCCATACAGCGTGACCTCACTCATACAACATCATCATATCACCGCAAACATACCTCACAGTCCATACAACATCATTATATCACCCAAAACGTAATCATCACCCAAAACATCATCATATCACCATCCATTTAACATCACCTTATCACACAAAACATCACCTCATTACCCATACAGCATTACCATGTCATTACCAATAGTAGTTTTCCCCAATACAATCCCCTCCATTACCCACACAGTGGACAACGCACGTTAATTCACAGTTAGTTAAACAATGGTCATTTGGACGCGCTTGGGGTAAACAAGTTCAAGTCAAACCCGGAAGTGGGGACTTGCTCGAGGTTTAACCTTTCCACTCACGTACAGAGCCCAGTTTTAAGATGTGACCCCTTAGTATCACTAACCTTATGTCCGAAAATATGGCCCCGAGGCACAAAAATAATCAACGTAGACCCATTTTTATATGCAAATAATAATTCAGAGAATACAAGCCTCGACAACCTACGGTTATTTGACCCGAAGTGGGTTTTTTCACCCTTCGGGGCAAGAGTACAAATAATGCTGTTACTTCAAAAAGTGGCAATTATGATGTCAAAATATTCCTGTCATTAACCTGCAGGTCGTGCATTTGACCACTGTTATACACGTGGCCAGATTAGGCCGTCAGATGGCGCTACTGGTCAACATTTAGGACCACAGTCCGGCGTATGTCCAGCGAAGTGTGACCGTTGTTTGTCTGGCATATTTCTTGCTCCATGTCGCGTTGCCATCGCTCCCAGATCCGAGTTCTATGTCAGCGTTTCAAAATATTCATATGGCTGACCTCTTGAGTCTTATGTCCTTGTTTACACAAACCATTCAGTAAACAGGTAGATAAATGAGGTATTTTGTTAAAAAATATATGAAATGATAAATTAAAAGAAAATAATGTTCAATGTTAACACTCCAATGCCTGAACTATACATACATGTGTTTAGTACATTTATTTACATGGGTAAATACGGAGTTCCCCATACATGTAGTGTTATACTGTATATTTTACAAGCATGTCAGATGTAGTTCTGAGTACTCATGAATCGTAGGATGAAATACTCGTATATTATTCCACAAACCAATGTGCCCATCGTTCGCCCCTTTACGTACTGCACACTTCAAATGTGTAGACATGCCATGGTAAGTGTAGACCCTATGTAAAACACAGACAACTGTTGTTCAGTGTTACGATTGTTACGATTCTCATAATTCCTCAAAGTTGACGTAAGATGGTTATCAACAGCTCAATTTATACATGAATGGCGCGGGTAGGATGAAGAGTGTTTTTAGAGCAGTCAGCACCTATTAGACAGTAATAATCATCACAGAAGGAACACTGAGCTACTGTGGATGAACGTCTATGCTATAGGCACTTAGTGTTTAGTAGAATCCGACAATGGGTCGTCATAATTTCAATCATGTATACACATCTTAAAAATATGTCGTAAATTGCGGTTCGTGTTCGGGGAAAGATATTAACAAATAAACACACCACTTTATGGACATATTTCCTGGTCTTGTAAAACGAGTTTGTTTGTGGCACTAACAAAGAACAATTGTTAAGTGATCTTTTGACGACTATTACACCCTAAATGTTTTACCCATTATCTTGACGTTATTTTGGATTTTAAAAGTCTGAAAAGTTTTTAAAGGCATGCAATCACGGATTTGTCTACATATTTCATGGTCAAACGTATGTTTACATGAAAGTACGTACATTTGATGTATCTACACAAGTAAGTATATTGGTTAACCAGCTACATTTTCCGAATATCCCACTGGTTAGTATTATGTAGCTTTATTGGTACCAGTGGTTGTAAACTGTTACTTTTACCGCGTTCAAGTATTAGAGTTATCCCCCGTAGTCTATTAGACTATAGAAGATTGAGATATTACAGTACATTACCAACTGATTATTTAGGTTTTACCGGAAATGTAAACTGCAATGGAATGTTACATATCCTACAGCGGTGAAAAGATATTTAGAGGTACAAAAGCGATTATTTGTATGCTAAGTGAATGTATTTCGCATTTTAAACTCCAATTCGTGATTGTATGCCTTTAAGATTTTCGAGATATTTCACTATCTTGCATTCCTTTCAAATTTCTTGATAGCTGAATTTACAGAACGCTAAATCTATCAACGACGTTTATACGTATAGGTGGTATGTCCTCGGTGGAAGTCCTATCGGAACAATTGTTTAATGTCTTGTACACAGAGATTAAATTAAGTACAACAGAAGGTCGTTATAGCTTACCCATGTGTTCTAGTCTAGTAGTAGAGCAATATCTATGTAATACTACGTCTTGAAAAATCCAGTGTTTTAATGATGATGCAGTATTAATGTTAATGTTCCTGGCAACTGATCGGCGTCTCTAAAGGGTGGTACCGGTAGTTCAGGCGTAAATGAAGACTATCCATTGGATGCTACTAGATTCTAGTATATAACACTGATGTCTGATATAACAATAACAATACCAATAATAATAATAACAATAATAATAATAATAATAACAAAAACAAAAACAATATCAATAATAACAATAATAATAACTATAATAATAATAATAACAATAACAATAACAATATTAACAATAACAATAATAATAACAACAATAATAATAACAATAATAATAACAACAATAATAACAACAATAATAACAATAACAATAATAACAATAACAACAATAACAATACTAACAACAATAACAATAACAACAACAATAATAACCAATAACAGCAATAACAACAATAATAACAACAATAACAACAATAATAACAACAATAACAATAACAATAATAATAATAATAATAACAATAATAATAAAGTACGCATTTGTGTAGCACACATATCCAAGAGACTGAAGAATGTTCAAGTGCGCTGTATTCCTATGTTCTCCAAATCACACTTCTTTTTATTATTTGAATTGGGGTTTAGAGTCGTTTTCAAGATTCTTTCACTTATATCACTGCCTGTCAGGACAGGAGGAAACCCACAACATCCGTAGTGCTGAATGTTACAGTAAACCTGCGTTTACCGGTTGATACTGACAGACCAAGGATGCAGTTCAGACTAGTCAGGGATCAATCCTTTCATTATATATCTATCCTAATGGATTATTGTCGAAATTTATGAAAACAGTGTCTTCAACTACATGTATACCGTTTGCATTGCCTTGTTTTGGTAAACAATAGCCCATTAATACAATTCTCCACAGGTATCTAGGTGACCCCGCACCATTTGTCATTTAACTGGGATGCTGGCAAAAGCTATATGTCGTGTTGTAAACTCAGCGAACCAGTGACAAACTGGACTGTTTCACATAGAAAGCAGCGTTCAATGCAAAACAATTTCAGTTCAAACAATACACATGCCATATAATCTTATGCCCTCATTGTTTGTGAAATTCAGACGAATTATTTCGTAGGATTAATTGAGCATAATTTATTTACAGATGCGAAGACGGAACTACATTGGGGCTAACATGGGTCGTTACGTTTACTAGTAGACCAATATTAAGTCTATGACTAATTTTAAGAACTATGACATTAACATTTTGTTAAATTTAACGTTTGTGAAATGAAGTCAGCTTTGTGTAGATGACCAACATCAAATGTAATAAATATATGTAGTGTACTATTATAGTAGGTAGCATTCGTGAATCAGATTTTAGAAACACTAACATTGTGACTTTGCATTGCACGAGAACTTTATATACAATTGAGATCGTGTTAATAATCCTCGAAATATGATCTATAACTACCATTAATCAGTTGGATTATATCTCATGTCATCAGATTCAATGAAGAACTTTATGAAGTATTGACTTATTTGTACTCGGTATGCTGACGTACTAACAATTGGTCACCCACGTGATAATATCGTCACAACTTTTGAAAAGTGACCAAGAATCAAAGACCGTGTCCTTTGTAGGTACTTCTATCGCATCTGAAAGTATGTATCTATATAATTATGTATATCTACCTGTGTGTGCGTGCACTCAGGCGTCAGTATAGTACCATGAGTCACTCTTAATCAACATTATTTTGCGAAAGCCACTAACCGAAACGTCCGGAGTGTATGGACACTACAATACTATGCGTACAATGGCTATTTTGAACCAAACACAGACCGATTAACGAAGGCTACATTATGAACGTCTGCATGCTCCAATGCGCGAAATTATCAAAGTGCCTCATTCCTGCGCCGTGACCTTAATGACCTGTTTCTGCGCCCTCTGGTGGTTGCTGAAAAGAGTGGTGGTTGCCATTATGCTGAGGACCGGTAATACTGAGCGAAGTCAAAGAAAGTAGCCTAGCTTTCTCACGATCGGGGTATAGTTGCCGTACGTACATTAATGCGGAATGTGTCCATCTTATATTCCTACCATAGGTCAATGCGGTACGGATGCTCATGGGCCATTATACATAAATTATACCAACGCAGCGAATGGGATTAACTAGCTATCAAAGTTGAATGGCTTTTGGTATATAATATTTAGCAATCAAACAATTACACTGATATTTATAATAATAATAATAATAATAAAAATAACAATAATAATAATAATAATAATAATAATAATAATAATAACAATAATAATAATTTTTAAAAAATTTAAAAATTTAAAAATAATAATAATAATGTGAACATTTATATCGCGCCAATTGTATATAAAGATATCTAGGTTGATGTGGACCCGACAACATTGAACAATTTGAAATATTCAAGATGGCCGCCACAGACCGGAAAATGCAGTGAAATGCCTTAGTTAATATGGATTTGACATTATAAAGGGCAGAAATATTGCAAAAATATATTTTCTTACGATGATCTCAAAATCCCAGATGGCCGCCATATCTCTGCAAGTTTACGTATAATAATATAGAGCAAATAAAATAGATGCAAAAAGATAACATTATATTTTGATTATGGAACCAGCTAGCAATAGCAGAATTATTCATAATTCAAGATGGCTGTGATAATAATAGTCAAGATGGCTGCCATAAAACTACAAATTAGCTAGAAATCTATTGATCGTATCACGTATTGCATACAGAATGTAATAAAAATAGCTGCTTACTGTATCATTATAATTTGTTGTAAATTAGATCTTAGTAATATATAATAACGCTACAGATTTATCAATAACGGATAGTGTTTTTAAACAGAATTTCCCAAGTAGTTTAATTTATAATTTGGTTCAACCTACTTACCTGTTATGTAACACCAAGTCTCTCTTTTAAAACATTTTGTTTCCAATTTTATTTTACCAAAAGCCACAACTTGATATATCAAATGCATTTCCTATGCAATAGTCGAGAACCATTTTCTGGTCTATAAACAAAGCATAGAATATTAAGTGAATTGTGTGGTATGTATACTTAAACCTAATTTATTCTAAACTCCTAACTTTCCGAGTTATTCTTTCTTTAAATAATTCGAACCTATTTAAAAAAAGAGAGGAGTATTCCATTTGGAATTCAAATTTAAACCTAATGCTTCTTGTGATAAATACGTATTTGAATACAAATCTACAACATCAAGATTGTGAAACATATTGAGTCCTCTTTATTATCATCTGCTACTTGATTTACTATCTTTGCCTTTGCATTGGAGTGTCCATGGGCCCAGTTGCTCAGAATACGTGTAGCTACAATTGATTGTGAGTCAAATCTATAGACCCGCTACAAGTGTAAGTCCGTTTGCACGAAACACTTTTATCGCTACAATAGTTTTAGCTAACCAGAATCTCAAGTATGGTATTGATAAAATTGTTTAAAAGTTATGAAATGCATATACCCTCCCAATTCCAAAATTACAACTTCGTAGGTCGCCAAATGCAAATCCTGTCTATTTAACCTATTACTATTGTACATCACACTTTTGCTAAATATACGGAGGGGTGCCGTTCTATCATGTATCAGCGATTTACATATTCGAACACCAATGACAATTGGTTACGTGAGATTCATTAATCAATAACATCTTATTAAAAGGGTTATCTCAGAATAACTTTAAGCAAGGAACATTTTGCATAGTGTATCGAGATATCGAGGTCATAAAGGAGAAAAGAAATCAACTTACGAGTTGGCCATATATCTGTTTTCCCTTAATACTAGTAAGTTCACTAAGAATTAACATTTCTTTGCACGTTTTGATACCATCCCCGGACCCAACGAATCTTCTGTATTGCACGAACTGTCATACAATGTTCATGACGTCACCTTTTGATAGCTATATAAAGTCCACTTCGTACTTGAATATGGAAATACATGGGCGTTTGCGTGCACTTTCCAATTGAAGATATTAGTAAAGCGTATTATGAGGTAGTATGCATCTACATTAATAAACCTGTCAGTACATGGACAATAGGAATATTCATGATATTGTCATGTGACCAATTGTCATTGGTGTTTGAATATATGTAAATCGCTGTTACATGATAGAACGACACCCCTTCACATATTTAGCAAAGGTGTGAGGTGAAATAGTAAGAGGTTAAATAGACAGAAGTTTTATTCGGTGATCTACGAAGTGTTAATATTGGAACTGGTTGGGTACACGTATTTCCTAATACTAGTGCCAAATTTGAGTGACCTGCGTTAAATATTATTTGAGTAACATTACCAAACATGGGTTTGTAACATTACCTGCCAGACTGTATAGCGGGTCCATAAAATTTGACTTACAATCAATTTTAGCTACTAGTGTTCTGATCAAGACTGCCCAGGCCAACTTAGACTATCCATAGTCTCAGAGGGTTAAAGAAAATCAATAATATATAACTTATATTGATTGGTATTATATTTATATGAAAGGAGCCCCTGAAATTCTTTACCATCTGTTCTTCAGTAATCTAGACTTGCTTAACTGCTCTAGGGGGACCCAATTTTTTTCCATTTTAGAAAATAAAAATAATGATTTTCATTATATTCCGCTGACAGTGTACCCATCTTCAAAAAATGATAATAATAAATGGTGATTGAACATGTAATATAATCAATCAGTGAACAACAACGAGGAGGTGTATATTCAAATTCATAACGAATACTTTAAAAATAATATTGCGGATTCAAATCTGAACAATTTATGTGCTCTGGTGATGATAACCATTATTAACAATATTTGTAAATTACATTTATTTTATGTCAACTGGCCATTTTTATCATTTGTATATTACACCTGACTGACTAGTAAAAATAAATAATTATTTTTATATTTATTTTCTACCTCCGACCCAACATTTCCCCCCTCCCCCCCCCAAAAAAGAATCAAATAACTGTGGCCTAATTCATATTCTGTCCATATGTTGCTTACGAGAGGAAACACAACTTTATTCTAAAACATGCTAAAATATTCATGTTTTATGATACAGATATATAATCATGTTAACCCGCTCCCTGCTGGAATAGGCACAGATTCAGGCATTTCTGGATGCCTTCAGCATGTAGAAGGTTAACAAATTGTATATTTGTATTATACATTATGTACATCCTGGTTGGTATGTTTCTCTATGTATGTGTACTACAGTAGGATATAGGTCATCTAGGTATGTGTACAAAAGCATACATAGTAAACAGGTAATAACATGTGTCACACAGAGAAGAGCATGTGTCACACAGGTTAAAGGCATAGTCACTGTTTGTTGATATATTTCATGTTCAAACATATTTTTACCTGAAAATATGTACATTTGATTTTGTCTACACAAGTATATTGGGCAACAAGCTACCTTTTCCCACATGTTCCACTGGTTTTCAATATTTTCATATTATATTTTATTTATACAATATACGTGGGTAGACAAATCAAATGTACATAACGTGATTGTATACCTTTAAAATGTATACAGACCAGGCCCCCATTCCATAGAACGATCATAGTGCTATATGAGTCGTACCTCCTTAGCAATTCAATGATAACGTATAGGTGTTACGACTCTCGTAAAGTTACATAAATGCACACAAAACACACACACACACACACACACACAGACACACACACACACAGACATACATTCATAGACATACACATTTCAATGACACACAAACACACATGCGCACACACACACACACACATTAATCTAGCACAGAATTGATAAACCCAGAACTACTCACCATACATTTTAAACATTCTCGGTACATCTCTGTAGTAACCCAACAAAATTATATAGATATTTCTTTACCTGTCAACCTTCACATGAGTTTGTCAGACTTGTAGGTATCCATGAAGACTTCCTGTACTGGGTAAATGTCTGCTGTGTCTCCAGAAGAACGGAAGAACGGAAGAACAGAGACTCTGATCTGAACGCTAATCCCTGTACGTCTGAACGTGCTACGCGAGTAACAGGAAGTATTGATGATATAAAATATACCCTGGTGACGTTTTACCACCTCTACCTTGCTAACTGGGGGGATTCTTTTGTCAATATCACTCAGCAGTATTCTAGCACCATTGAAGCATGTACACAATCCTGCCTTTGTTAGGATGTATATTGAGGTCACCTCAGAGCTGATGCATGAGGCTTCAAGGTCCTGTAGCCTTAATATACACATTGTTGTATACACATTGTATATAGTGCATTAATTGCAGTCACAGATGAAAAGCTGTTGCACTATATTTTTTTCCATGTTTGCAATTCGAAAATCCAATTACCGATATTTAAGAAATAATATTTGCTATGAATCTTCTATTAATAAATCTGTTTGCTGGTATATCTAAATTATTATTATTATGCATTATTTATTATTGTGTACGTAAAAATATTCTGAAATTTAATATAAAGAATAAAATAACAAATAAAAGATTTCATTATAAATAAATAAATGAATGAATGAATGAATGAATGAATGAATGAATGAATGAATGAATGAATGAATGAATGAATGAA
>JAUTBT010085412.1:0-11627 GCA_032361225.1 Lepetodrilus schrolli | reverse complement strand
ATTTTATTACGAAAATTTCAAATTGGTATCTACACATTAGCTAGAAAGTGTTTACTTCATTATTCGCATTAAACAGCCATGCTTACTATAGTATTTAAATCCCAAATCCTTCCTAAGAGACTGACATCATTTGATCAACACAAACATTACTGCGTTCAGAAGGCACATATTTACATTTAATAAATTCTATTCACACGGTCTCGACTGGATATTAACTTCCATGGGAAATGACCAATGGTTTCGTGTAAGCATCGATGTACGTTTGCGAAACCCGACACTCTGACAATATTACGCGTGTCAGCATTGAAAACCCGTCTTCTGGATATCCACTTATGGCATAATCCAAGCGTCTGGCACTAGCAATAAGTAATCTTCAAATTGATTCCAAGAGCACATGGCGTAATGCCCATTTGACGAAATGGGTATATCAGCTCTCGCCAAATATTGAATCTCTCATTCTCTTCTTTAAGACCACCAGTTCAAATGAAAACTAATCGCTCAATTACAACAAGGAACTGAATACAGACGGACGCTTGACTTATTGAATTCGTTTGTCCGGTGATTTTAGCCGCTAATCTTTTCGAACAAAGGTCATATGTAGAGAGAAACTTGTTCAGCCATTTCGGAAACCATTATGCTCTTATTTACATGTTTGCTACACACTGGTGGCAAATCTATTTAACAATAGCCTCGGTAAGAGCACAGGGCATAGGACGCGGCCTTGGCTTACCCCTCACTCCGTTTCCAAGTGATGATCTGTCGGGGTAGGTATGTCGGGACAGGTGTGAACAAGGGGACAAGAAAAGGGGGACGCTAATATAATAGGAAAGGGCGTGGTAGAAGCCGAGGAGGCCCAGAAAGTAATTCTATTTCTAATATAAATATGGATATTTGTTTCGAGTGTTTTTGTACATGTCGATAACCATGCACTTATGAGAGAGAAAAAATGAATTATTGAAAAATATATTAACTATATATTGACGTTCTGAAAATAATACGGTTTAATGCGGGTTTATTTTTGCCCAAGATTAGCATCAAGAAAATAAATGAGCATATTTTATTAATATCTACCAATTCAATACACAGCTGCACGGGTCACTATAGACCAACTATGGTGTAAAGGCAGTAGGACTATATTGTATATTGCCATCAGAAGCAGGGAATCATTGCACATTAATATATAGATTAAAAGTATGCAACATCAAAAAAGGTATACAACAAACAGGCCCAAAGTTCAAAATGAAGATACAATTAAATAAAATAATGTATACATAAATGAAAACAACATTCATAATGAAGTATTCGAACTAAAACACATAACAAGTGATATTCCTTAAATAAGAAACACAGATTGTCATCACTTGGTGGCCTCCGCACAACTACTGAATACAGTTAGCAGTTAATGCATCAAATGCAGTAAGTCGCTTATCATTAATTACCGCCATAGCCTGTTGTGTCTGATGTTATTTGTGACAGTTGTGACTACGAGCAGTGGAACATGTCAATAATAAAGCATTAGAGTGGGGGCATCGCCCTCGCCCTCTGCATTAATTCCACAGAAAGAGAAATCATAGTCCCGCAGAAAGAGAAATCATAGTCCCACAGAAAGAGAAATCATAGTCCCGGAGAAATCATATTCCCGCAGAAAGAGCAACCACAGTCCAGCAAAAAGAGAAATCATAGTCCCACAGAAAGAAAAATCATAGTCCCGCAGAAAGAGAAATCATAGTCCCACAGAAAGAGCAACCACAGTCCAGCAAAAAGAGCAATCATAGTCCCGTAAAAAGAGAAATCATAGTCCCACAGAAAGAGAAATCATAGTCTCGCAGAAAGAGCAACCACAGTCCAGCAAAAAGAGAAATCATAGTCCCGCAGAAAGAAAAATCATAGTCCCACAGAAAGAGCAACCACAGTCCAGCAAAAAGAGAAATCATAGTCCCACAGAAAGAGCAACCACAGTCCAGCAGAAAGAGAAATCATAGTCCCACAGAAAGAGCAACCACAGTCCAGCAGAAAGAGAAATCATAGTCCCGCAGTCAAAGTTGATCTGATAATAACGCCCTGTGTAACACTAAAGTAGACTGATATCCGGATCAACAAACCGAGGTGACAAATGTCTCCCTTTGTCTTCGTTGTAGTATGCATGATGATATCTAGTCACAGGACATTAATTTTAGTCTAACCCAGGAATTGGACGAATTGATCTTACATTTCAACTTACAATATTGTCCCAGTCCTTTTGCCATTAGCTAGGGTAAAGCGGCACTTTATTATTATTGTTTATATATTTCCGAATTGTTCTGAAATTCTACTGCAAAGCAAAGCTATCATCTGAAACTCCATGTTCCATTTAATCTTCATATGACGATACTCTACAAGTTTAAATCTATTCACGCTACGTACACTAGGGCAAGCTAAGATCACATATGGGCCCAACAAATGAACATAGGTGCATATCCGGTAGTGTTTAACTGTACATATATGCACTCTTTGTTGATCAATATAAACTCTCTGCAGTATCAATATAAAGTATTGTCAGTTAGTCGACAGACTTGAACATGTGCATGCTTGTTTTTAATCATTTTAATTATGTTACTCTTTGAAGTTTGTTTGTTCATTTATGTGTGAAATGGCTGTTATTAGTACTGTGTTAGACCATGTCACTATAGTTATGTAACCGTAATATGATCCAAATAAAATCAAACATTTACGAAAAAATATATATATATTACGTAACTCCCGTGTATAAATTAGTAAATTGTCACTGATCTATAGATACGTTTCAAATCTGCTCTTAAGACTTATTCCGGCTTTATTACAATTGACTTGTATATTACTGGAAATTAGGTTTTAAATTAACATGTATATATTATGTAACGCTAAGAGCATGCACCAGTGGGTGGATATGGCTCGGTATAAATAGCCATTATTATTATTATTATTATTATTATTATTATTATATGCATGCACGAGTGTATTTACTACCAAACTTGTATTCGTATCGCTTAATTATGTATTTGATGCTTCTCATAACAGAACAGGTCTGGCCCACGTTCCACAGAACGATCGTAGTGCTACAAGAGTACAGTTACTATTCTCGTAGCGCTATGATCGCTCTGTGGGCCGTGTGCCTGGAATATATGTTTTTGCTCACGCATAATCTATCATACACATTGTCATTGCGAAAGCTCTATGACAGTAGATCGAGTAATACAGCTACGGTATCTACAATCAAAGTCATATTTGCAGCACATTAATACAATATTTGTATTATTACTTGTTTTTACCTTAAATAGGTGTTTTCTAAACTAGACTTCAGTGTTAACGCGATTGTGTAATATCCACTTTGCAATATAAACAGTCTTGTGTATACCAGTATCATATATTAATGCTTATGAAGATATGCTCTGGCACTAGTATCATAACCTTTAGTTATGATATCTCTTTGCTTCATATCTTCAATAAACATCACTTAGTGACTATGATGTCTGTATCTATGTAATGACGACACTTGATAAAGGAACATTGTTCGCATAGCGTATATTACTTAGTCTCAATCACAGCGGTGATAAACAGAAAAGAGTCAGAGCTCGACATCCTAAGGCGATAATTCTTTACCAGATATACACATATGTGACACGTACATATATCTGATAGAGAGATTGCCTATAGCTCTTTGCATTTGTGTCGTTCATGCTTTAAAGGTGATGACTTCAGGCAGGTAGACATGTATACATCCATGCTCTCGAAAACCGGAAGTTGAGAATAATTTATTTTTTTTAAACATTTTTCTCGTCAAACAACCTATAGCTATTATTATTTAATAAGTGAAATGATTAAAGTACTATATGTGTACATGTGTTAGATAATTTCGTTTTCAAACAGTCTTGGAATGGTATATAACATACATCACTATAGATGTCAACCAATGTAGCAGTACTACTTTAATAATCAAGATATATTCTACCTCATGATCATATCAATGCACACATCTCGTTCAGGAGAAAATTGCCGTTTAATATTGTTATTCCGAAAAGCATGTGCTTCATGCAAAAGCATTATTCAATAACGAACAATATTTCCTACAATAACAACAGGATATTAATTATCTTGCATGAAAAGTGGATCGAATTTCACACTCCCGTTTATTTGGAATGTGTTATCACAAGAAGAAAGGGCGAACTTAACAACAGACTCGGAACCCGAAATGGCTATTATTCGAGATCAATCTAAATGGTGGGTCCCATAATCATCCAGCGGAATAATTAAGCAGTCGAGAATACACGTAAATGATTGCTAAAAATGAATAGTTCGGTGTCCCAGTCCTGCCATTGATTAAAAGACGAGTACAGTGGTGATTTATAAACGGAATATGAGATAAATAATTACTGTCGATGCATCTTATCGCAGAGAAGACATAAGGGATAAACTCGGCTTTACGCCGCCCAAATTCTCCCGTGTCGGGAGCTTTATCTTGATTTAGTCTGCGCGGACAATGGCGATAACACACAGGTATATGGTGGCGGCCATATTGGACTGCGAACCCCCATTCAGTCACACGGTACAATAATTGATTGGATTGGTGATTTGTGAGCTGAAATAAATATACCAGTGAATCTGTTTGACGACTCAATTGTCTGTGTGTTGATGATTTTGTGATAAGATGTCCAATGTCGTATCTGTTCTACACCCAAGGAAAGCGCTTAGAGAAAGTTGAAGGTGCATAATGAAGATAGCACTTATTGGAATCTCACACATTTCCATGTAGCATTGAATACCTGTGTAGGCGAAGAGCACGCATTATTAAAACTATATGTACTATAGTAATATATGTAATATCTAATTGGTTAAACAGGGATCACCATCATATCACGAGTGTCCTTTAATGTTGTATGACTTCAAACATTCCTTGTCTGATCAACAGTTGGTTATTCCAGGCACTATTACTTTGTGTAAAATTCAAATGAGCAAAGTAATTATGTATAGGCAAATGTGCTGTAGTGGTACTCTTCATCCACCGTGCGTATTTGATGCCATAGTACGCCTAAGGCATCCACCGTATTCACCTGGCAGTATGGTATTCACCTGATTGTATGGACATCCACCGTAGTTACCTAGTACTATGGTGTTCATCTGGTCCCGAGATTACGAAACCTTTTTAGTGCGAATTCATGCTCAAGCTCAAATTTGATATTGAGATTGTGAACAAAACTTTGAGTTGAGATGATATCGTGCTAAAAAGTGTTTCGCAATCTCGGAGCCATATTGTATAGGTATCATCCGAGTTCACCTGATATTATGGTGTTCACCTGATTGTATTGGCAGCAAGCGTAGTCACGTGATACTATAGGCATCCATCATGTTCACAACAGGTATTCGCCTAAGATCGATACTCACAGGAAATCCTATAGGTATTCACTCGGTATATCTTATTTAATATAATGATATTCCTCACGTATTCACCTGATATATCATTAGCATTAACGATATTAACTTGGTATACTATTGCATTAATATCACATTCCGAGTCCAAAAAGAAATGGTTGTTGCACTGACACGAAGCATGTCTAATTAATTTAAAGTAGTTCCTCTGTAATTATACGGCATTACTTAAACCGGTTCCTTTTTCTCTCTGCGATGCTCGGCGTAATGATAATACGGTTCTTAGTTTCTTCGTCGATTTACATATAACCGCAATGAGCAGTGGGACAACGTATTTTGAATATTAATGAAAATTGGATACTAAACAGATATAAATGAATCTCGTTTTGGCAAATATAAGGACAAGTAAATTAATTTTGAAACACCACCGGTAAACCAATAAGCATCTCTGTCCAGGAAACATGATGTCGGCTGCTGTAAAGCATGCGAAGCATAAGCCTCGTTCTGATCTCAACTAATCTGCGGTACTGTCTTTACAGACGCTAGCGCCCTCTAGCACTAGTGAATAATGGCTTTCGATGCTCTCAGTTCGACCAATGTCATTTGTTTTCTCTCGTTCGTAAATTGCCCTAAATGAACATGCGTCGGTTACATTAGGTTTTATGGATCCTCTTCACAGATTGCGTTCCATATGCCCGCCATAGATAATAAGAAAATGGCCTGTCAGGCGACTATAGCCCTTAATACACGGCGGTGAGACATTAAGAATACAATCTATCGGTGCTCGCGGAGTAATAGGGAATTTCAATTTATTGCCTTGTCGTCGGAATAACTTCTGACATTGGCTCGTGTACATTAGTAAAGGAATTACACTGCCCAATTGAAGTAGCGAAGTGTAATTGGTACGACAGGGCAGAATTGGAGACTCTTAGGTTTAGATATGATGTCCTCGGAGAGCAAGACAGTAACTTTCCTTTGATGAGATGGAGCCCAAAACCACAAAGGATCTGATAATGTGCTGAAGTATGAGATAAAAGCTCTGAATGAAAGAGAGTTCCTATGATATGTTACAAGGGACAATTAGGAATCAATTCATCTTTAAAAACGAAATGTCTAGATTGAGAAAAATGTAATGAACAAGCTTATTGGCAGGCAATATATCACGTGCTTCACTCACAAGCTAGGGACCGATTGCCAATCAGTACGGGACAAACTCAAACTAAATTATAATGACAGCCGTGTATGTACAAAAACGCTGATATAAACAACGCGAAGTGCAGCGACAGGTAAATAAGTCTGAACAGAAATTGGAACGAAATTGAAATTGACGTATAGAATGACTGCAAGGACAATTCTGGACCAGTCAATTACTAGCTAATAGACAGGGCGTATTAAGGGTTAATGATGTTCTCGTTTACTTTGGACTTAATTCTGTATTGACATGAGCAAGATATTAGCTAAACAGATACAAGTATGTGCAGAATAACACTGTACAAGTCGCTATAAACGTCCCTCATCACGACCAGAAACTATTACGATTTAACTTCAGAGAATGCCAAACTTCATAGATTGAGTTTGTTTATATACAGAGCATATCTAATATGTTAGTATATTAGAGTATTCGTAATAATAATAAAAATAATAATGATAATATTAATAATAATAATAATAATAATATTAATAATAATAATAATGATCATATTATTAATAATAATAATAGTAATAATATTAATGATAATAATAATAATGATAATATTAATAATAATAGTAATAATTATAATACTAATAATAATATGCAGTATAAAAATATACACAACGCACATGTGCACTATATTAAAATGTGCTTAATTACAGGCATACTAGATACCTTATTAATTAATACTGAAGCATGTTTAGCATACTGTTACTCTAAAACGTGTTCACTGTGTGAACTAGTCCTATGCTTATCAGAAGGCTATAATCTGGCATATTTGCATCTTACGTACTATGATGTCGATGTACCAGAGGAATACATTTACAACTTATTAGTAAAACGGTAAGCACACGTGTCCAAGACAGGTCAGGCACATCTACAGAAACATGCTGGTTAATGGTCTACATTGGGAGAATCTAGGTCAAGTATGACAACGAAAGAAGGTATAACTACGTACGGACATTGGTCATTTGCTACACTGAATCTGGGTCAATGAGAATCTACGTGTAAGTCATGTTCAGGGCAAGTGATGGCGACAGTGTTCCAACAAACATGCATGATGACACATCAGTAACAGTTCATCAGTTAGTACCAGAGTTGCACTGAACAAGCACACATAGCTTCCATGTACTGACGACGCCAGTTGCATTATGTACTAATTCGCAAATACATTAACTCTCCGGTTACATCTGTATATTTTATAATATACCGGCAGTCCATATAAGACATGCACATATATACTTGTATTTACATATAGCACAATTATGATTATTATTATTATTTTCTTTATTAATAATAATAATAATAATAATAATTATGAGTATTATTATTATTTATTATACTTTTATCGGTCTTTTTATTTGTATACTGCATAATGCAACTGAATAAATAATCTACGTTTTCTTCACGGTATTCAACATACTAACTATAACGAGTTATCGTTCTTTGCCTATATGTTCCATCGCGTGGGTTGTACCGCAACCTCGCCATTGCGGCACCATAGATATCACAGAGATCTATGTATTCTTTATACACGGGAGAGTGTCAGATCGAAGTGTTAATATACGAAGTGATGGTGCTCTAGTCTCTTGGGATGATAAACACTTAGACAATGTTTCTGATGTCGATCGACATAAGTACTTGTAGCCATGCTTGACACCATCGAGGCCCAGCCAAGGAGAGTCCGTATTCCTCGACAATTGAGATGGAAGAGGGGACGATCGCTCCATTTCTTTTGTATGCAATTAGATAGCTCAGTCTGCGGAGAGCTATGGAGTCTGACAAATCATCAGAAGATAGTTATACAGATGTCTTCAGCTTGTAATTGGCATGAATTGTCTTGATACGGAAAGGTCGATCTTGGAATGCGATTTTTGAGGTGATGTGATCTATTGAGGCACCTGTGTATGTACGTCTATATTTCTGCCATACAAACATCCTTTTCTCCTCCCCCCCCCTCCCCCCCCCCCCACCCTAACCCAACCCAACCCCACTATTTAATATTTAATCAAATTTGAAAATAAAAATTCATCATGAGTGAATATTCGTAGCTTATTGAGAGAAAAAAAACGAATATTATTTTTGTCTTTGTGGAAGTAATTATCAATTATCCCGTATTCGACATTGCAATAATTTTATGTAATGACTACTGAGTACATATGTGGGATCTAATTACTGATTGGTTGTCATTTTAACCAATCAGCGTGTCGCACTGTCTCCGGTTCGGAACAGGAAATGTCTGTATCTACAATTACTAGTATCCTAGTCTAGCATTCCATTATGATATTTTAGACTTGCTTGCAGTCATTTTCTTGTGCGTGTTTGTGTGTGTGTGTGTGACTATTATACTTACTACAATGCCTATTGTTTTTTGCCATTCTCCATTACAGCGCCTGTCATTACTTCGCGAATCATTCATCAACGTTCTGAACATCTCGCATAATCTCGGACGTCTGCATTACACGAGGCTTTAATGAGTGTTTGAAGTATTACTATAGTCAGATGAAGTATGTCTGCTCAATGATTTCGGTTCGCAATAGCACTGATAAGTACGAGGTATCCATTTTCCCTGGGATCGCTGGCCTCTTTTGATGCGCAATTAGCATGTCTATATCTCTGTACTGGTCATCAGTATCTGGGACGTAGAGAGATGAACGTCATGATACCTTCCATTATGTGTAAGTAGTTCGTTTGTATTCGTAATGACATACTTTGTGAGTGGGACCAACATGCAGATAAATGCGAGCGACATGTGCGTGCGTGCATGCAAAGTAACATATGCATTATATCTACGTGGTAAGTAATTCAACCGGTCTATACATATCGTCACCCATGACATTTCTGAGAAGTATCTCCACGGCGTTTTCAAATTCCATCTGAACCTTGGTTCACAGGAACTCAATTAACATATACGGCTACATATTTTACAGTATAGAAAACTGTACTGTGCTAGTATGTAGTTTCACACCTAACGTGGATGCTCCAAAATAAACCAGGACACCCGAGGTGAAAGTATCCCGCCAGGATCCTGTCTGATCCTGTTAGGATCCAACAAGACATGTAACCTGCAGTAATTTATACGGAACCCATGTACGTAAACTAATATATATATATATATATATATATATATATACTGCAAATGACGTCTTAACAGTATTCTGTTCCTTGTGCATTTCCTTGTTATATTTGTGTTTTCTTGATTGCATCCATCGATCTAAGTATATGTTTCCTATTTATGATATCGTGGGTTCAACAACGTCCGGAATAATAAAACATGTCGGTGTACAGCTAGGCGTCCGACAAGGTCCGTCCGACAAAGACACTCAAAGTATAATTAAAACTTCAAACAGTTCATAACAAGTTTGCAGCATTTGTTCAATAAATCCAAGATTCTCAGCTATTTAAAATCAAATAAATATAGTTGTATTTATTTAATCAGGATTTAATTAACTGACAAAGGATTGTAAGTGCCAGATGTATTTACCGTGTTCACAAACCCCGCAGTCAGTATTCGGGTGGCAATTCTTCAAAGCAAATCGTAATATCTTTATGTCGTGAGAGTAAACTGATTCATACAATTTCCAATATATTTGCAATAAATATCCGATGGTATTCAACCGCTGTATGAATCGACGTACAAATTTAAGCGCAAAGCTTACGTTCCAATGTCCTCTGTTTCTCTACTTATGGCTTTGCATTCAAGTGAGAAGTCATAAAACAAACCCATATATACATTTATGACAGTAGAGGTAGCCAAAACAATTAAGCCTTTGAATAGACATATCAAATGTAATCACAGCCACGAATCTCTAAGCCGCCGCAACGCTTCTTCTCAACATATCCAGAGATCTGATGAACATCTGAACGCAGCGTCACTGAAATCAATACTCGAAATGTAATTATAATTTATTTACAGATTATACTAGTAATAATATCACATTCAAATTGTTAGCGTTTCCCAATACAAATCTAACCGTATCATGTGCGAGCGGGAACGAAACCCGATCTAGAAAGTAGTCGATTCTATAACACCAAACGAAGACAAAACCTAACTATATTTCCCGAGCCCCGGTTGTCGTCTTTATCTTCTATCAAATGATATCTGTTTAACATGCGCTAGCCCTGCTAAAGTTTCTTCCGAGGATGTGCCTTGAATACATTTATCTATATAAGTGCCGAATGCAATTTACTTCGCTAGATTATAGAGGGAAAAATACGATGTTTATTTACAAGCGCGGGAGAACAATCAAATATTTGCCGAGTATCACCGCCGGTCTTCTCGTGCGGCTTTCATGTGCGAGACTTGGAGCGAGATAAGACAACAATTAAATATCTTAATACAAGGGGTCAGGGATTTCGAGGATCGACAATGGACTGGCCTCTTCACTCGAGTGCTGTGGTCCCTGAACGCACACTCTGTGTTACTTGGCATTTTGATATCATTCGATATCATACGATATTCTTGATCGATTGGTTTCATCCTTAAGGTCCGTGCACACCAGAAGCGAATTTTGCGGCCACAAACTCGGCGAGTTACGTTCTGATATATAACCTTATCATTTAGCAACATGCGTGCACACCCAAAAGCAAAATTTCGATACCAACTGTTGTTGCCGCAGCTGATTGTCGCGGCTATAAATCGCTCGCCTCTGGTGTGTACGGACCTTTAGACTGTTAATAACAACAGTATATCCATGTTTAATTTAATTTTTACAAGTATTAAGTGTACACTCTAACTTATATGTAAGTTTGAATGCATGAAGGACATTATATGGTATACCGTACTTATTACACTACCGGTGAGATACTACCGGTGAGATACCACCCATGTCATAACTGTTATGCGCTCGCTCTCTCTCTCTCTCTCTCTCTCTCTCTCTCTCGCGCGAGCGCGCGCTCTTTCTCTCTCTCTCGCGCGCGCTCTTTCTCTCTCTCTCTCTCTCTCTCTATATATATATATATATATATATACATGCACATACACACACACACACAAACACACACACACACACACACACACACACACACACACACACACACAAAACAGATAAAA
>JAUTBT010085411.1:0-11628 GCA_032361225.1 Lepetodrilus schrolli | reverse complement strand
CAGACATCGCATCCTATCAATATCGCGTCAGAAAGGTAACTTTTGCGAACATTGATGCCGGGCCCCCGGGGCGGGATACGAACCTGGAACCTTTGGCTCTGAAGTCCAACGTTCTACCACTGCGCTACCACCTGCCCTCGTATCCGCTATGAGACCATAGCGCTCTCGTAAGTGCCTGATCGTCATGTATAAGAGATCGCTACGAGAGTGCTTATGGTCTCATAGCATGAGAACTTTGTGAAACAATACCCAGATGTATAGGTAGGTTTCCAGTTGACAACATACTTATTATGAACAGGAAACATATGAACATATACACGTTGGTTGGATTCCATTTTGTAAATTTCGCTGAAGAGGCTGAAATCATAATACTGGCAATGTTTGTGCTGAAGACAAGTCAGTGCTCCAAACTTTATCTATTCAAATCATGACAAAGAAAAGTTTGCATAATTAAATTTTATTAATTAAATTTATTGACTTGCATGGTTTAAGTGATACGGTCTGGATAGAGCCCAGAGTGCAAGTCTTGTGGACAATACTAACACCAAGACAACAGTCATGACATAAGCCGTTTTCTGCTAAATCAGAATTAACACCCAACGCATTAGGAACACACTAAATTCCTCGTGTATCAATTTCTGTTGACTGTTTTTTCCCCGTTTTGATTTCAAATTCTGATACATACAAAGTTAACAGAAAAAGTCTTATGTCTATTTCATAAACTACTTAATTTGCCAATATGAAAATGTCTAACTTAAAATGTTATGCAAACATATTCGAGTATTTATGCTAAGTTACAAACTTGCGACAAGCTAACACAGAATTGCGTTGTATCGAACAAGTGTACCCGATGTTAATAGTAAATACTAGTTAAACCTAATATATTGACTATTTTGATACATTAGTATACATATACAGTATAAGGTTCACATAGATGACAAATCTAAAAGTATTACACATATGGTGTGAGTATATGACGTAACTATTCATGGTCAAAACTAGGATCCAACAAGCATGTACAAAACTAAATCAACATGACTAGAAATAACATGGAAATGGAGATCACAAAGTTTTCCATTACAGAAGAAACGTGTAATGAGAATATTTCATTATAGGATCAACTATTTGACTTCTCAAGTTTATGCTCATGTTCGTAGTGAGAACTAACTAGACTGCCTATTTCTGAAACATGTTTCGGTGAAATGTGGTGTAGGAAACAGCTGGTTTTTGCCAATGCAAACAATGCCATTGCAACAAGTGTAAGTTTAAATGGTACAACTACAATTGACCGTTTAATATCACAGACCACACCTTGGAGGCAGATCCTGGGAAACAGTAGGAAGTGCAAGATTAATGGTATGTTTGGGTCTGGGTTTGGGTCTGGGTTTGAGTCTGGGTTTGAGCCCTGTGAAATAATGGGAAGTGCAAGATTTATGGTATGTTTGGGTCTGGGTTTGAGCCCTGGTTTGAGTCCTGGGAAATAATGGGAAGTGCAAGATTGATGGCATGCATGGGTCTGGATTTTAGTCTGATTTTCGGATGGGTTTATGAGTCTGGTTTTGGGATGGGTTAGTGTGTTGGTCTTGGTTTATATCTAGTTTGGGGCCAGGTTTGAGTCCTGGTTTGGGTTCTTGGTCTGATTTACTGATAGCAGGTATTGTGGAGGGTTTTCTTTGGTGTAGGTGACCAAAGTGTGCATGACCAAAGTGTGTGTTTGATGAACCGACCTGGGTTGTCGTCCATTTCCACGTGCTTATTGCCAGTACATAATATTATTAACGAAATCGAAATCAGCTCTGGGCCAAGTATTTTCGGAATCCCTGGATCTGCCTCGTACACAACCATACACAGACTTTGATATTCGTCTCCAAACTCAACATTGTCAAGGAATGTAAGCACATTGTAATATTGCTGAACACAGTTCATCATATGCAAGCAATGTCTCTATCACACTAAATAAACACATGATAACAAGATATGTATTGAAGACGATGAAGTCGCACAATGGAAAAAGGACAATATTTTCAAAATTTAAAAAGCTTCTAAGAATTTTAGCTTCATGCAAAAATAACATTTGAATTAGTTGCTGTAAAAGGTGGGCTGAAATGGCCATATATTTACTATCAGATTACTTCAAAACTAACTGTTTTATGTATCGCTTTAATATGTAAATGATATTTTATTGATGCATCACTGCTTGGATATTGAGAGAACCAGATATAAAATCCTATCCATAACTGTGACGTGACAAACAGATGATGAAAACTTGCAAGATATATCAAGCATATATAAAGACATGCGTTACAAACAGACCACTCGCAGTCTACCCTTTGGCATCACTCAAAAATTAACAGTTAATTAATATATCTCTGACTCGGACAAAATACTGGATATTGTTTCTGGGTCATTTGCTTTAAACAATTCGATTTGAATGAGAGAGTTATTATTTTACATCACAGCGGGAATATTTTGCACATACACGACCAGTTATCAACCAAACTAAGTTAAAACTGTGGTGTGGAGAGCTATTTTTGTCAACACTTGAGCAAGGAATATGCTGGGTACATGAATACCGGGAATGGAACAATGTGAGCAAAGCCTTTGGAGCAGATCATGATGACATCCGGTTGACGGAATGAAAAGTGAAAGGTTCTACTTAGTTTATTTGGCGTACCCCGAGATTGCTGACCACACCCAGATCAAAAGTAACTTATGACTAGCAGGGTAAACAAGACTCTGGGACTCTACTAGGTGGTGCCAGAGGGATAGACAAACAAGACTCACGTTTCCGAGATGGACACACGACTTCAAGTCTGTCCACTGGACACACAGGAAGGTGTTCAAAACGTAGTGCCACCTCGGAAACTCAGCTGTGCCACAAAAACACCAGTATTGCAAGATTGACGGGACAGGACAATATATACGAGCAGCTAACTGGAGAAAATGAGTGATAAGGCCACTGTGTCCGATGGGGACAAGGTCTGAATCTCAAAAATTCCATTGTACGTAGTCATTTTGTAATGAGATTTAACCCTATCCATGCTGGAAAAACACAGAGATGTCCAAAAGAGCTGTGTCTGTGCCAAATCCAGCAGGGACAGGGTTAAATCATATCTAAAACAAGTAATTCAATACTTTTGATTTGTTTCCAGTTCATAGAAATTAAGTTATTAATTCGGTAAATAATAGAAAAATGTGAGGACGATTATTTTTCGTTTTTAATGAAAAAATATAGAGAAATAATGAGTAAGTGAGTTATTGTTTTACATAGCTGTGGGAATCATTCACTCATATGCGACAAAGAAACAATGAAATTTGACTTCAAAATTAAAACAATGTCCCTCTTGAAAGCATGTTCACTTGTTATAAGTAAACATGTTGGATTCATTTTCTTAAAAATATACTCTAACATGGCAAGCACAAAAAAATTACAAAAATAAAAAAAGAAGTAAGAAATATAAACAGGAGTGGGACCTCCTAACGTGCAAGGACACAAATCTGAATACAATTGTGTGTGAAAGGACTCAGAGCTGATTTCATCATGCAGCCGATCACTAATAAATATTCCCATGGAATGGACAAAAAATAATTGCAATTTAATCCAAAGAAAATTGATCCATATTGATATCTGCAAGATAAATTGACACCAAAACAAAAAATATCTGGTGCTCAACATTTGCCATATTAGAAATGGTCTGTTATATGTACGAAAATGTTTCATAAGTGCATTCTTATCAAGAAATTGACATTCGAAAATCCGAAACACTTGATAGGTATAAAAGGTAGTTATTAGAAAATGCTAATGCGTAAGCTTGTACAACGTTTGTAAAGAATTTGAAGCACATTGACACAAAGATAACACCAATGCTTTCCAGATCGTACGATCCTTGATCTATCATAATACCAACTTTGTGATAAAAGTATATTATGCTTATTGGAAACAGATCTAATACGTTAAAATGTTATTGAGGTAAGTCAGGGTTATATTAAATACCACGATATAAAGTATTATTCTAAAGTTATGCAAGATAATAAACATTTGTTACTTTAGTCTGAGGTCAAGTATTGAATTAGTCTAAACAGGCAAGAAGATCATATATGAATCGTACAATAACTGATATGAAAAAAAACCACACATCATTCGAATAAAAATAATGTAAATAACATACAAAAAGATAAATTGGTGTACATGTATTAACTGAAATAAACAACCATTAACTGGACTGATAACAGCATTAATTTGAGACTTGATGTATAATTAATATTATGTATGCAACCAACATCGATCATTGGAGATGAATCTATCAAAGAGAACTTTAATGTCAGATTATGATCAACTCACTCGAGATCAACAGCAGTCAGATTCAAGCCGACTCTGATCATATAATGATTAAATATGCTTCAATTCAGGTAGATACATTTGCTGAACACGAGATAAATATTTTGCTCAACTGCTGTGCAAAACCAAAACTGATATTGGCTGTAGTTATCAAGCACGTGGATGATCTATGTAGTGATTAATCCAGAAATTGATTCTTTTACAAGTTATAAAAATAATATAAAAAATTTAAAAGGGAAATTATTACAAGGTTAAATCTCTTGTCGATAGTTTGATTTCGTAGATTTGCTTCATAGTTATCTGAGGAATCATGACCCGATGAAGAAAGTTTGATTTACAAAGTAGAGTAGCCAAAGTAGTAGTTTGAAGAGAAAAAAACCCATTAAAACAATTGTTGATTTTGATCAGAGAAAGTTTTTAAGAACAAATTAATGATTACTTGGTCCATGTGTATTGTAACATTATATTATTCAGCAGGTATGTGCACTCACAGTACACAGTACATCAACTAACAGCACAGGGAAGACTCCCAACTTAACAGAAAAGCTTTAATAATAATAGACCATGTACAATTGCACAAACCCATCTCTTTGTGAAACACATAATAACCATACATGCTTAACAGTAGTGGGTAGCACTAAATCTGGATTGGCAAATAAAGCATATAGTACAAATTTTTATTTTAAAAGTTTTTGATTGAAATCACCTAAATGTAATGATTTTCTTTTTGTGTGTGTGTGAAATCTGTATATTTGAATAACAAATTAAAATTCTAAACATTGGTATACCATACAAAAGTTGTGATACAAAATGATATGAACAAAGCCAATCGAGTTCATCAGATTCAAAATATTTCAATTATTACACTATAAAATTGGTCAACTTTCATTGTAAATCACTGGTAAAAATAACCCCGAGTTGATGAGCAAGCTATGATAAATAAAAACAATATTTGAGCCAAATTCAAGTGATCTGAGCATCGACAAATTTGATTAAAAATATTTCATGATAAATTTCCAATGCTGGAATTGTTTGATTGTACTGTAAATAGATTTATATATATTTTTTAATCCTAATAATGAATACAGTTAATTATACTAATTATGATATCTTAATTTAATTATACCATTATCTAAGATTTGTACTCACCCGGTTTGTGTGTATATTATAGTAAGACAATATTCATTCATAATAGCATAAAGTGCAAATAATTAAATTAGTGTTGTGCACAAATTCTATATTTCCTCAAATCACATTCTCCACAATCATCTCACACCTGTCAATCATATTGATTGACATCTCTTACTCAAAGAATCAAAATAAATTATGTGATATTCATCTATTATCCAAGATACAAATGTAGGATGCCTGCATTATGGTACACAACGCACAATGACACAAATTCTATCACTTGCCAAAAATGCATATAAAGTGTACTTCCAGTAGCGTTCTACACAGCCCCCCCCATGGGGGAAATGTCGCATTTGTGTAAAAAGACAGGGTAATCTACAACATTCAGAGCTTGGGTCTTGGTCAATCACAACAATGTGCAGATGTCGGTTATATGTGCATTTCATGGCTTATGGAAACGTATACGACATATTCCGTCTTCTAACTGAACGAGATTCAGATTTAATGCAAGATCGTGTAAAGACAACATTTATTTTGGGTGTGTGTGACCATTCTTCTATGTCCAGGCCTCACTTTGGGGATGCCAGCTGAACAATGGAACCGAACACGTTCTTTATGCTGCTGCCGATAGTCTGAAATAACAAGAAATATCCATTCTAATTCCCGTTCATTTGAAATGTACAAAACATTTCAAACATAAATAATAGAAAACATTAATCAGTTGTAACAAATGTGTTGACAGCCATATTATCATATGATTTAAAGATACAAATTCATATTAATGTAAACACACATATAATCTTAAAAAATAAATTAATATTAAAGTAAACTAAAGATTACAAATAAATATAATAAATTACCCATATAATTGTGCTTGGATTAACCAAATTAACCATGTCTTGTAGCCAACACCAAAGAAAGAAATATACAAACATTTGCGTGGGGATCACACAACCAGCAAAAGAACATCATGCTTTGTGGAAATCCACACAATATGTGTGCTAAACTCCACAGTATCGCTATATGGAAGGTAGCAAACGCATACATATAAAACTTAGTCACGGCATATGGTCAAATAGCAGGTTAGTTCTGTATACAGACACAGTGTATGTGCAGTGTTAGCAGGTTAGGATATAGGTAGAAGAGCTTCGTAGTGCAGCACAGCAGCGAGGTGAGGTGAGGCTCAGACATGCACAGGAGGAAAATATACTCAATACAATACGCTGCTGAACTGTGGTGTGAACAACTCAGAATATGAATGCTTTTCTATGGCGGAAATATTTAAAAACTGTCGTGCCCTGAGACAATTAAATTATGAAAGTTCTCTAGTGTGTGGTGTATCAATTATTGAAAAACATAAGAAGAAAGTTGTGGGATTTATTTAATGTTTTAAATTGAAAACAAATCAATCTAGCCTATGGTCAAATCCAGCCCTCCTAATCCCCAGGGAGTGAGTGACTATAGAGTTTAACGTCGCTGCGGGAATCTTTCACCCATTTGCGACAAAACCCCCCTGGGAAATACTATGTAGAGTTTTCTAAAAATCTAGCAAACAAGCATCAAGTTATTGAGTGATATTGTTGAAATTTCCTTTTAAAAAAAAGAAGTCATTATTATCCCACGACAAAAAGAATGAAGAATAAAATCGTAACACGGCCAATACTAGTACACCAAAGAGAAATTTTGAGTGTAAATTTGGAAAGATAATAACTTATTTTGAATTCCAGCTTTTGTTACAGCCTGAGAAAAAATACAAGAATACAGAAAGAATACAATGTATTTCAGAACACAGGCATATCATATTCACATTCTGAGTTCATCTCTTGCAGTTTAGCATTATATTAGCTGTTCTATTTGTTGCACCTTGCAATCGACTCAAAGCATATTGTACGTACCAACAGAAAGCAAAAATACCACGAGCAACGTATTCAGGGATGAGAATAACAAACTAAATTTCAGCTAAAAATCAGTTTGGGGATTTGCGTCAACCCTTCAATATTTTTTAGTAGCATCATAAATAATGAAAAGAACCTGTGGATTACGGCAAACATTCTGAAGATTCTCATCCCTGTTAATTGACACCCCTCGCCACCCGCGCACAGCTGCAAAATGAAGCCTACGAAACAAATATCCTGTTTTACCTAAGCAAGCATCTCAGCACTGGCCTGTGCGCTTGATTTTTAGAATTCCGATGACATTTTGAACACTGGCTTTAACTCCTGCCTTTAGAGCGGCCCCCAGACCCTGGTGGAGAGTCACATAGGAAACGTAAGACACGCAGCAAATCAACGGCAAACGGCTACCGATGTAGGACTATCATGTACATAAATGTTGACAGTCAGAAATCTCAGTACTATAAGCGATGAAATGGGGCATGGCTGAGTACAAAGCCATGGATAATTTCCTGTACGAGATTAATATAAGATACTGGGTGGGTAGCTGTTCTATTAAAATTGAAATGATTCCCTTTTAAAAATGATACCATAACAATTCTGTTTTCACTGTTTTAATTACAATGGGCCTGCGTTCCATGAAAAGGTCAGTAGCAGTGGTTTCATTAGGTGCTGGCAACTGGCAAATTTGTCCGTCTATTTGCCTAATTTTGCAGTCTAATTTCAATCTTGCTGATACAACTTTGTAGATGAAGGTATAATGTAAGTAGTCTGGGTGTACTTCATGGCATATACATGGCAAATCTTTTGTGAAAAGCAGGCCTGGTACCAAGAATATGAAACAGTTTTGTTCACAAATCTCCACATAAAATTTGAGCTTGAACTTGAAATTGTACTTAAAAGGTTTCGTGATCCCACTACATGGGGTGGAACAAGATGAGTTGTGAATGTGTCAAAAGAACACATCACAGAGATAGACTGAAAACATCTGGAGGAAATGACAGACAGGAAGAACACATCACAGAGATAGACTGAAAACATCTGGAGAAAAGGACAGACAGGAAGAACATATCAAAGAGATAGACTGAAAACATCTGGAGGAAATGACAGACAGGAAGAACATATCACAGAAATAGACTGAAAACATCTGGAGGAAACCACAGACAGGAAGAAAGAATGCCTTGTTGATAGGTTGGGAAGTGGCATGTCACAACTGGCTCACTCATGAAGTACAACATATACTTTACATGTTAATTAAACCAAATACTTTAATTTATTCAAGGAGGTCATGTTTTTGTGCCTTGTATTGTTGTTGCATGATTTCTATGAAAAGATAGCCACTTAATAGTAAATAGACTACAATAATATGAAATGCTAAGAGGTCAAAACAAACTGACAGAAATATATTGAAATTATAAGAATATCCAGACTTTTTATTTTAAATTTCATGGAAGACAACATGCACAAATTATAAGAATCAAGAACATGAACAGTAACAAATTGTCAAAACAACATAAACTGTAAATGATAAGATACTTTTGCAAAATAACGAGATGGATCTTGTTTGACGTTATTTCAAATGATATGAATGTAATACAAGAGTTATCTCCCTTACCTTCCCGCCTTGTGATGGAGTTTTCGGAGTCTGAGGGTGAGCGTCCAGACACTTCTGGTATCGAAGCTGCAAGGAAGGAACGATGCCATTGGTTAAATAATGTACAAGCTGAATTAAACCTAAATGACATGCACCTACATAACATGGCGAGTGTAGACATTTGACAATGGTGGGAAAGTGTGCACACACGCATGCATGCGCACACGCACGCATGCACACACAAACACACACACACACACATAGCCACCATGATTATGCAAGAAGTAAATATAGATAGGCCTATTATGTACATGTATGCTTCAATAAGAACCCTGGTGCTTTTACACAGACTACATGGGTTTGACATCACTTCCGGTTTAACTCATATGGCAGTGTTTGTGACGTTTTGAACAGTTGTCAATTTCATGACTGTTGCGAAAACAGAGATAGACAGAAAGACAGAACAAACACCATATTCTTGACTCATTTGAGGAGTACAATTGAGAATTATGAAAATTAAGTTATGGTGTTTTAATGGGCATACCATAGTTTCTTATTATCAATAGTAACCAAGCGGTCCCTTTAAACAGGATAACAGCCTATAACAGCCTGTAACAGATTGACTCATCAGTTTTCAATCGGCAGCCTCAATTTTCATGATAAATGATAAACCATTGAATGACCATGTACATACGACAGTTGTTAGCAGTGAGTTTGTCGTCGCCTATGGGTGAAATATTCCCGCTGCGACGTAAAACAATAATTCATTCATTCGGCAGTGTGTTTAATTGGCTCTAATTTCCCAGCATTGGTGGCGTATGTAAGGAGGCACTGGGCCTGTGTGTTAGAGGATGTGTCTCACCTTGCAGGCAGCTTCAATAGTCTTACAGAGAGGACCTGCTGAAGGCTCGCAGTGGAACACGTGGGCGTAGAAGTGGTCCTGGACGTTGTGCATGATGAACGCACACATCCTGGGGGCGGAAACACCACTCACTTATACCTCACAAAACATTTGTTTGTAACTTCTAAATCCTGATTTTTTTACATCACAAACTGTATATTTGTAACTTGTAAATCCTAAATTTTGTACTTCACATAACATTTATTTGTAACTTCTAAATCCTAAATTTTGTACATCACAAAACATTTATTTGTAGCTTCTAAATCCTAAATTTTGTACATCACAAAACATTTATTTGTAACTTCTAAATCCTAAATACTTATACCGTAGTATATTTATAATTACTAAAGGCCCAATCTGCATAACCTCAAAAAATGAATTGAAAATGATCGATATTTTAAGTCTTAAACCACAAATACTCAAATATCAATTGGTTTAGAATGTCTAATCCCAAAATATGCTGTACTTAGTAAATTTATTGAAAACTATTGAAATTTGACAAATGTGAAATACCTACCATACTATGTCTTCAGACAGATACATGTCGTATAAATATTGCCACAAATCAAAGATAAACAAATAATTAATTTTGATAACATTAATTGCTTGTGTAACAGTGCATGTTTTCCCAGCTGTACATCTCTGTGACTTACTTGATGTTATTCATGGCGATGCCCATGAAGGACAGGAATCGTACACGACACTCGTCAATCTTGTTCTCAGGTCTCTGTCAGAAAGCAGGATAGACATCACATTTTGTGACAGAATGATCATAATTAACATAGGAATAAGATTCAATTAAATATATCGAGTCAGGTAACACTCATCAAATTATCTCCCTTTGCTCAATCTTCAACGATAGGCAAATGCACTTGTCTCCAGAAGAATTCCTCAAGCTCACAGCCCAAACCTCATTGGAAACAGCAGGATATATTTGAGATATATTTGAGCTGCAATTGAGCCCAGCATTACTGGTTTCAACTTACCCCATGTTCCGAGATGGTTATTGTCGATGGGGCAATGGATACATTAACAAACAACCATCTCTCTGCTGGGATTTTGCGGTAAGCACGCTCTATTGATTCATTGAGAACATCCATGCCTGGTAAAAGCCAAGGGATATGTATTAAATGTTTGATTATGTGTAGTATTGGACAAAAGCATCCGGACATACAACATACAACTTCACTCGGGGAAGAGAATCTCTAATTCTGAGTAACATAATTTACTGTCCATTTATTTTACTACAGGAGTTACTAGGGCGAGTGGGTGGGGCGGCAGTGGGTGACTGTGTGTGGTGTGTGGTGTGTGGTGACGTACCACTGGCCTGGTTGCACTCCATCTGTCCCAGGTAGTGGCACCGGATGTTCTTCTTAGGCTCCTCCATTGGAGTCGGAAACGATGCATCTGAAATCACATCCAGGTCATTATTCGCATTCTGGAGACACATCTGTGCAATGGAAATGCACGTGGTCATCAATAAAGGGATGAGATAAGTTTGGAACCTTTCTTCAAGCAATTTAAAATATGTAATTCCTGATTGTTTTTGGTTAATTTGGGATTTAGAGTCGATTTCATGATTATTTCATTTACTGTCGAGTCACAATAACGGAAAGCCAGATGTCGCTTTCAAGATTCTTTCACTTATATCACGACTCAGTTTAGGGCAGGAGGAAACCCGCAACATCCGTAGAGCTGAATGTTGCAGTAAACCTGCGAGCATCGGCTGTTACTGACAAGACCAAGGATGATAACTGCATTGCCACTCTAC
>JAUTBT010085410.1:0-11628 GCA_032361225.1 Lepetodrilus schrolli | reverse complement strand
TGAGATCCCAACACCGCTAAGCAACTCTGAATAACTTTAAATTCCAATATATGATTTCCCTGCCTACGATACTAGGGTACATCTCAGGTCAAAAAGACTCCGCGGGTAGAGAACATGTAATATGCTACGGCGGCAGATCTCTACACTCGTCTGAAACGTAATTGGGGAGTTACATAACTTGAGTGTTTGGCTTTTCTGGAGGGCTTTCGCACATTCAGAGTGTATTTGTCTGGGAATAAATTCAAAGTATTTACAGACCACAAATCGTTAAGCAAGACACTGGCCAGATGGTCAATCATGTTACAAGAGTATGCCTTTGAAATTGAGCACCGTCCTGACAAATCCAACACAACTGTCGCGTACTACATACCCTGAACCCAAAACTGCCCCTTTCACAGATGAAATTCCTTCCCGCCATTTCCTTCTAGACAACGCACATATGCTAAAGTTGTCGCCTGCCAAGTTAACAAGTCGAAATTCTCGCATAGAACAGCGGCCACCTCATCAACTCGTCCTTCCCTCACACCACACCCACAAACCATTCCTTCTCTGTCCAGTGATGATAGAAGCATAAACCCACTGTCTCCATTAGCCATACCCTTCGTTCCTGTCTCTCTAGCATACCCCTCTCCCACCCACACAGGCAGGAGCTGTTTCTATTTCTTTAGCCGTGCATGCCGTGCATGCCGAAGAACCACAGTCGGTTTTCATTACTGCTCCCTTGGTAGCTGCGGAGTTGGACAGAGAACAGTTAGATTCGAAGCAATACATGTCTCCTGACCTCCGCCCTATCATCGACTAGCTCGGAGAAGGTGAAATTCCCCCCCAATATTCAGATTCTCAGGTCAAAGGGTTTCAGGGACGCGCTGAAGAATACGAACTATTGGATGGTGTACTTTTCCACTTTAAATCAAGAAATGCATAGGGGTACCAAACACAACCGTCTTTCTACTGTCACTCAGGTCGTTGTGCCACGAATGTACCGCAAAGACCTTCTCTATGCCTATCATGACTCAACATGCCATTTTGGTAGACTCCACGCGCCAAACACTTCTCAATAAGTACTATTGGCCAGGAATGTATCAAGACATCGAAAACTACATTCAGACCTTGTCTTCATATAGACATTCTGGGACCACTTCCTGAAACTAAGGAAGGCTACAAGTATGGTCTGCTTATGGTAGATTCATTCTCCAGGTGGACAGAGGGGTTTGCCTTGCCCTCACAGGATGCAACTGAGGTATCCCAGACTATCTTCAATGAGGTCATTACTCGCTATGGTACACCTCGCACACTGCTCTCAGGCCGAGGCCGTCAATTCACATCAAAGCTTGTCAATGCATTATGTGAACTTCTGGACATCAAGCACCACTACACTTCATCCTACCACCCTCAGATAAATGGAATGTGTGAACGACGCAACAGCGTCACTGAGCAAGCTCTTAGAGCATACTCCAATGCGGACCAATCAAATTGGGCCTCTCTCATTCCATGCATCATGATGGCAATGCGCAACACGCATTGCCATTCAACGGGCGACTCCCCTCACTATCTTCTCTTTAGCAAAGAAATGCATCTTCTCTTTGACACAGCTCAGCTTCCAAAACCTTCTCTAGGTAAGACTGCAGAAACCTATCTCAAGGCGCTTCTTGCTGAAGATAGCAAAGGCTATTGTCAAGGAGAACATGGCGCTCTCAGGAAATCAAGATCGGCTTGATTTGAAAGCAAAATATCCTTCTTTTGTAATTGGTGATCAGGTTATGATGCAGGATCCAACTGTGATAAAAAGGTCTCTCTCCCAAACTTTCCCACAAATGGTCAGGCCCATACACTGTTACTGGTATAGGGCCAAACCATAATATTCAAACTGCGCAACACTGCAACCGATAAAGACCACAAGTCTCTAATACATGCAAATAGATTGAAACTATACACTATACAACAATGCAAGACTGTCCGTCCAGCCAACACCAGAGACACACACTGATTCTGAAGTGTACGACAGAAACAGTGAGCCTGCCACTGGAGGCGACACTGAGGGCAACACATTGTCTTCGCTGAGTAATACCATGTCAAAGCAGTATTCACAGACAAACAAACGTCCACAATCTTCTTCCACACGGCCCAGATCTCGCCCTCAAAGAGGCAAGTCGACCCAGTACCAGACAAACGATTCCGATCCATCATCATATAACCAACATAGATTCTACGCAGTTGATCGCGTCCATACGAGGCATCAAACACTACAGAATCAAATGGGTAGGATATCCAGAATCCAATCTCAGTCGAGATCTTCTCCGTCACTTCCACACGCGCAAAACAATGTCTGGAAGAATACGCAAACATGGGCACACATATTTCCAATAGATACAGTATCTATTGTATATCTTGATATTTCTTCTTCGTATCTATACGAGACGTTCTAGCTCTGGCTCTCTGTGGATGCGGTATGACCACCCCTTTTGACAGGAACTATTATTTTGCTCTATGATTCGCATACATATCAGAGAGTGAGACAATGTGCTCTTCCGTGTTATACTAGTGTTACTGGAGCATCCCTGATTAGTTGTCATATGTTCCGCAGTTTGGAAACTGATGTTGGCCTATAGGACATTATTGCTCGACATTTGCTATTAATGCATTTTAGATAATGTTTGTATAAATATTAGGTGCACTCATATCTTTGAGCAATTCCTTGCCAGTGTCCATTGTTATTTCTGTATATGATTTATCTATGTATTACTGTGTACTATTCTGTCACAGTTTGGGCAAGTACCCACATGTTTGTAAGTGTTGGGCTTCACACACTTTCGAGGACTAAAGCTAAACGACGGCCAAGGGTCTGTCATAGGGTTAAAATTAAGCTTACTTTCTTTCACATGTATTGTGCACAACTACTATTATTAATTAAATTGTTAACATAATTTCTCATATATACACCTCATCATAAGTTAAGCGTCACCCAATATTATTGAATGAAGCTGCTGTTGTAGCTCTGACAAAACTATCGCAAGGTAATACACGGTTCAGGGGTGCTCTTCCCTGATAGACAAGAACAAACACAATACGTAGTGATGCCAGTTGTATTGATTCCACCAATACATTAAAAGAAAAAACAATATTGTGAAATAACACAATGTCAGTGTGTTATGAACTTGGAAAAACTTTGATCATTTCGTATAGGTAATGGACATCAACCGTCTACAGTAGGTGTCAGGTAGACTCTTTATGGGACCACGAGGCTATTGCAAGACAGAAAACTCAGTAGCGTGTGTAAGCACCATGGACATTGATTACTGCTTGAACCCTGCGTCGCATATTGAGGACAAGTCGTCGAAAGGTTATTTGGGGCAAATGGTTCCACTCCTCATGCAGTGCAGCTTCTAACTGTGCCAGAGTTTGAACTGGGGGGTCTCGACGCCTGATATTCCGACCCAGGATGTCCCAAACATCCCCACAGAAAATGGGATGTGATTTTGGTGGCGCTTAACTTATGATGAGGTGTATACATACTTTCATGTACAAATACGTTTGACCATGAAATATGTAGACAAAGCCGTGATTGTATGCCTTTAATGGAAAGTACCCATTTTCCAAGTGTCTACAATGTCACAGTAGCTTCATTACTCTGAGTGTACTAGTTTTAGTGAGAAACACCGGTTACCTTGGAAAAGACACCGCGCAATGTTGATGGTTACGTCTCAAATGGTATTGATGTTTCAGGATAAGATATTATTATTATTATTACAATATTAGTGGCGGTAGTAGTAACATCAGTAGTACACAATGTACTAGTGTGCGCTAGCTGGAATCCTACACCACATGTAGCCCATACTGTTGCAGTAATGAAAAGCCAAGGATGCTAGCTTCACTATCAGAGTTCAGACATTACGTTCCATACCATGACGGCATCGGAAAAGGTAATTTCTGCGGATATTCAAACATGTTTCGAATTCGGAATTATTGGCTCAGGTCAAACGATCTAATGCGCTACCACACACTACCAGGAGACAAGTGACTATTGGGATAATTCTATAACGTGAAATTAAGGTGAAGGATTACCGTATTAAGGTCAATTTTCGAGGAGTGTATTAATACCCAGACCAGAAAATGAAATAACCTTTGTTAACGACTCTGTGTAATGAATGGACATTTGCTATGACGTGTCTGATGACATAGGCAACAATTCGTGTAATAACGACATACTAGTATGTATGTATACAATTCTTTAGATGAGGTGCCCCGTTCCACGCTCTGGTTTTACGAACATGACAAATAATTATGACGCACGTTTTTTATTAAAATTATTCTGATTATGTCCGTTCTAAACTGAGATCAGTTTCTGAAATGACGTTCATTGTAACAACTCGGAACCACAATAGACAAAGCTTCCCATGGACCCCCATGTCATGGACAATCAGAATAAAGTAGCCGAACAAATACGCTTTAAGTGGGGTGAAGTAATTCCGTTGGCAAACTTTCCATTCATGAACTGGTCAGCAAGACAATCTACAAATTGAGGGGGGTGTTTTCTGCAAATTGTTCCGTGGTAGTCCATTTGGGTTTGACTCAAGGACTCGGTACGTGAGAGAATATTCCTTAATGAAGTGTGATGTACGAGCGATACCATCAGGTGTCGTGCACTATCGCTCCCATCAGCTTCTGCTTATGTCTAAACACGCACATTATCTCGACATGATAATACATTTATACAAAACAAAAAATACCAAAATAAATAAGAAATACAATCGCTCAACATCTTTCGTATTAATAGCCCTCGTCTTGATAATGTTCTTTTTCACACTATCGAAATCAGATACCCTCCATTTAAAAAAATATGTTAGTCAAAAGAATGAAAAATGTCGACCTCAATGATATACAAAGGATTATTATTATTATTATTATTATTATTATTATTATTATTAGTAGTAGTAGTAGTAGTAGTAGTAGTATTTGTCTAGCTACTCTTGCTGCTACTGTGCTATTATTATTGTTTTATTATTATTATTAGTAGTAGTAGCAGTATACGTAGTAGTACTAGTTGTTGTAGTATAGTAGTATTAGTAGTAGTATAGTAGTATTAGTATTAGTATTAATATTAGTAGTAGTCCGCGGCTCCGTGGCGTAATGTTTAGAGCGTCGGTCCGGAGTGAGGGAGTTCGCGGGTTCGATCCCCGGTCGCCTCATACCAAAAGACGTTAAAAGATGGTTGTTGTTGTTCCCCTGCTTGGCACTCAGCATTAAAGGGGTAAAGCAAGGACTGGTCGGCTCGGAGTCCGTATACTGTGTCCGAGTGGGGTATTCTTGTTCTATCTGCGGCATGATATACCTCCAAGTGAGCTAGCACTATAAAAACTGGTGGAAATCCAGATAGTACAAGCCATGCTGTGAGTGAAAAAAATCTGGAAAGTGGCTTTAAACCCCAAAATCAGCCAACCAAAGTAGTAGTAGTAGTAGTGGTAGGGTAGTAGTAGTAGTAGTAGTAGTAGTAGTGGTATTAATAGTAGTAGTAGTAGTAGGGTAGTAGTGGTAGTTTTTTTGTGGTCATTACCAGCCGGTGCTCGCAAGACCAAGGATGATATCTGCAGTGCCACTCTACAGGCAGAGCATCCTATCAATATCGCGTCAGAAAGGTCCAAACGTTCTACCACGGCGCTACCACCCGCCCAGTAGTAGTCGTAGTAGTAGTAGGAGTAGTGCTATTATTATTATTATTAGTAGTAGTAGTAGTAGTCGTAGTAGAAGTAGTGGTATTATTATTATTATTAGTAGTAGTAGTAGTAGTGGTATTATTGTTATTATTAGTAGTAGTAGTAGTCGTAGTAGTAGTAGTAGTGGTATTATTATTATTATTATTAGTAGTAGTAGTAGTAGTAGTAGTAGGAGTAGTGGTATTATTAGTAGTAGTAGTAGTAATGGTATTATTATTATTAGTAGTAGTAGTATTAGTAGTAGAAGTAGTGGTATTATTATTATCAGTAGTAGTAGTAGCAGCAGCAGTAATAGTAGTAGTAGTAATAGTAGTAGTAGTAGTAGTAGTAGTAGTAGTAGTAGTAGGGGTAGCAGCAACACTACTACTAGTACTACTACGTAGTGTATACATTTAATTAATTACTTTCGTGAATATAATATGTTTTTCCAAATCATCACATGGTAATGCATGCATGTCACCTGGTCACCTTCTAACTATGCAACAATTACGCCATGAGTAAATGTGCCCTATTTGCACCGGTGCTGCCGCCCACCACAAACACTCCGTTAGTCTGTCCGGCAGCAATTGCTCACAGTGGTAATTTAGTCAGTGCAAGATTAGTTCCCATCTCCTTTACGACTTGTGCCACAGCCATCCATCTGCTCATGACAGGAAGTGATCATTCGGAAGATTCCGGGCGACTTTCTAGGATTCTCTTACCGCAATGAGAACATTATTGACAACCAATTAAGCAAATATGTATATTTTTGAAAACTTGTAATCTTAAATATGCGCATAAACGTGATGACAAAAGCAACACGTGATGACAGGTATTTGAATTAGTTTTAGAAAGTAATTTCGTTACATTTGGGAGGAAAGTATATATATATTTAAAGAAAACACACGAAAACTAAGCTCAGCAGGTTAGCTAGATTGCAGATTTACGTGTCAGAATGTTTTCTCAAGATCAAATCTTCTACACGTTATTTTTGTGATTTTGTCTGTATCAAGAAAAACATACGTAACCAAGATTACGGTTAAGTATGACTCCGTTTCTCATGGTGTATGGACTGGCTATGCACCGGTACCCCTTCGCTTTCCCTTGTTAACATGGACACGATGTTACCTATGCTACACCTATTCGACACAAATTACAAAAATAATGAGAGAAAAAACAACTAGAGTTTACTGAGTCATCCTTCCGCTACTGTAGATACATACGGATGCTATAATGGAAAGTTGGTTTTCTGGCAGAGAAAGACGACGCTGAAATCTCCTGGGATTCGAGCCCGAGTGTCCCGGATGCTAATCAATTGAGAAATACGTATTTAACCATAGTAGTAACGGACTGAGATAAATAGGACCACTTTACGTCACATATAACTAAATTACCGCCACCACATCGTGACTAGCCATCTAAGTTGAACGAGCAACAAGTCACTAACAACGCTATTAAAAGGTGGGCGCCAATGCAAGAGGCATGTCGATTCCAGCATTTGAACTAGAGGTGTCTGAATTTTAGGTCAACACCCAATTTTCTTCTACTTTCCAACTAAACACCTGGCAATATGCATATGCATACGTCCAAAACCTAGGTGAAATTTAACTATACAATGAATAAAGAAGCTGCAATGCATTTTTTTGTCGAAAGTCAATAAAAAAAGGGAAGTAGACGTAAATATTAGTGATCCTGTAGTTTGCTTCGACAGAAAACTAGGCGGATATGCTTTTCTACATTAATATATTATTATATAATTAAGAGATCGTAGTAAAATCACTTAAAAGCTTAATCACAATATGGCAGTATTCCTAATACCGACTACTAGAGATCCTATAGCTTAGGTCTGATGGAGAGGCTGAAATCGCTGTAATCAAGGCAAGTATATGGTGAATACTATTGACTTTTGAAACAGATCCTTGAGCCCTGGGCACTATTTGTTCGTTTTCTCCATATTACATCGCTATCTAGGACGTTTCCGCGACTGTGTGGCTACTCATAACTAGATGCAATGGCAAAAACGATATTCGCCTAGAGCAAATGGGTCGGCTGTGACACCGATAATAGAATCAGCCTAGTTTCTGACGGCGATACCGCAGTGACTATTTGTATAGGCTGCATATCTATATGTGCAGGGGCGGATGCAGAATTTTGAGAAATAGGTGAACAGAGGCAGCACTGTGGGAACAGTAAATCTCCAGTGGGCTTCATGAGGTTTTGGTGAATCGGTCTTCCTTGACCTTGTTCAGTATGTGGCGGTGGACCTGTGTAATAAAGCAAAATATCTGTATTACAAGTGTGATTTTGAAAATATGGGTGGGTCATCACCTAATTAATACCCCATCCACGCCACAAACTCCCCCATCCCCACATACCCCACTCGTTATCCCACCCATCATACCACACCCCACTCTTACGATAATTATTGTTCTACATATGACCATAGTTTCTCCATTTACCCATTCTCGAAACCCCGGCCAGTATTGCTACTTCACATCCGTCGGTTGTTATGTAGTCATACTGGACGAGGTTTCAAGGATGTCATTTACCCGAATCCGACGATTTAAAAATACATGACGTTCTTCAGTCTATAGTACTGTCGATAGGGTCTGCATACTTATAATGCAATACTAGTTGTCGTGAATGCCATTGAGAGGTAATCATATCCGTGGTATATCTTACGGATATCGTCGCGTATGTGTGAAGTGTTCCCGCTGCGACGTAAAGCACTAATTCATTCATTCTTATGGATAAATATCCCTACGGTATACATGCACGCATTATATAGATGCCACCGTTAGTTCATCTGCACCAACGTTTGGTTAGTCTTCCGAACTGGAGAACACATCTGTTGTTGTTCGTAGCGCGTTCGTAACTAACCTCAATATTAATGAGCTTCAATAGGAAAAGGTCTTCCCTTGTAAATTAAACTGACATACATATTTTCTTTCATAATTTTCATACATATTTTCTCTCATTATTTTCATTCACGAACCAAACTAAATGTTGGACTTATTTATGTATGGATCCGGTCATGCATTCGTTTTATCAATACAAACACTAAATAATTGCATTTATATTTTTAAAAAACCCATTAATTTGGTTACACTGGGAAGAATTCACGCCGCTAGTCATGTAATAAAAACATTGTATATATAAGAAATCTGGCGTTCCAATTTCCTGACCTGTTACAGCTGCGGCAATTCTCCACGTCTAAGTTAAACGCCTGTGGGAAACAGTCGTGGTTCATGCACCGACAGAATAACACTATTTAGAATCTATTTAAAGATTAACGGGGATTTTCTTTTTGGCCGAGAAGACCAACGTCATATAGAAGGGTCCTGAATGAAGTGCACTGCATACAGCCATGTTAGGAATGTCAGAAACGGTCTTCTTCGGTTGGCCCAGTTTCACAAACACAGCAGTACGCATTGTTTGGGAAAGTCGCTTAGTCAATGTCAAGTTTTCGTTTGCTTATGAGCCAGACATACACCGAAAAAAAACATATTCCGTAAAGATTAATGTGTACCAACAATGGACGCTTTCACCAGAACAATAATGGGAAATCCTTTTTTTTTCTCACAACTGCTAGAAGATATGATAAATCCATCTCGACGTCGTGCTAATTCTTACGACTGACAAAAGTAGAGTGACGAGAGCCGGCAATACTGACTATAACACGTCAATGTGAAATAGCCTCGGAGAAGCTATGTACAGTTTGTTATCCTCAATACATGTATATGTGCGACCAAGCAAGTCATTTCCACAACTTAACGACTTGTAATAATAGATTTCAAGGATAATTTGGGACAAGAACATTTTAACTATTAACTGAAAGTGCATTCACGTGGAATCGGAAGCATTGATTTTGTACCGGAAACAGCTGCGATAACATCGAAGATTAATCAATAGTGTTTCTATTTTATTTAAAATTAAAATAAAGATTATGTTATTAAATCCAGTCACAAGCAATATTAATGTCTGCCATGTAATTTTGCAGCTCCATGCAAGAAACTGTATGATAATATTATGTATTAATAACATACTTCAAACAATGAGTACATTGACGAGACTGCCATGCTGTAAATTAGTTGGGTGGATCAATGTTCCGATTTACCCTAAATCTCATGAAGTTCTGTCTATTTTTATCCCACGTAGCATTCTAGTGATTCTACGAGTAGTAGAATAATTATTAATTTTAATAAACTGGCTGTTCTGGCATCTGTCAATCCTGACATGCAATGCGTGCTATCGCTCATGACTCGGTTTACCGCGAGCGCCTGCGTGAGATATCTATAGAAAATTAGCGTTGGAAAAGACAGGTTGAAACAGTTTAGTAGTTTGTACGAGTCTTTACAACCAGGTTCTAAGGGCTTCCAATAAGCATAGCCATGGGAACCCGTAGTGAGTATTTGTGCAGCGGAGCAATACAGATGTGAAGTAACAAAACAATAGAAACATACACGCATGGGTTTTACACGTATACCCGTCGAAACTGGTGTCGCGTTTTCCAAAACTGGATCGTGATACCATACGCCCAATGCCTCACTTCCGGTCATAACGGTATCCGGTTTTTTTTCCAAGTGAAATAAAAATATATCCAAATTTAAGTCACACAATCGCTATGGTGAAAGTTACGTTCACTTGTCATATTCATGTCCTCCAACTTGCCTAAACGTACGTGATAGCAACGTATTGATATACTAGTAGACTATTATGATAATGCAGTTGTACAATTCAGCATCCAGAGATCCTAGAAAACAACACATTTTTTAAGACACAAAAAAAACGAAAAAAACAACAACAAAAAAACAACATATAAATAATTAAAAGGGAAAAAAACACAAAATAACAACAACAAAAAAGTGTTAAAAAAGTATACTCTCTCTGAAAAAAACCAAACCCAAACAAACAACACCAACAATTAAAACCAAAACAACAGCAACAACAATACCAATATATTCAATACCCAGATAAAACCTAAAAATAGAAACAAATATATAATAAAAAATAATAAAAAACAATGACCACCCACTCCTATCAGAGTTTAACAATAAATAAAAAGGAAAATACTTAATACAAAACAAAAGCAGAATCAAAAATAAAAAATAAACAAAAACTACCAGATTGTAACAAAAAGCAGGAACATGTCCAAAAGTGAATGCACGTCTGGTATGATTCTTCACTCGTATTTTGCGTTATTTTAAAGAGATAAATCTGGTTCTATTTTTAATGAGGTCCCTCACACCTGCACAGCTTCTAATGTCCAACACGTGCACGGTCTATATTTACAAAAGCTATTACTTATAGACGGAGGCTTAATGATAAATTTGTAAGAAAGTCCATGGCTCTAATCTGCATTAACGATAAAATGCATGCATACGACGAACACATTTCATAGTTGTTTATGACCTTCAGATGGTACGGGTCGTTCATCTGATTCGCTGCAATTGTAAAACGATGCAATTTGTTTTATTAATACCTGCACACATAATGAGGACGTTCTGATGACTGTGATGAACGCATTTATATATTACAAGCATGGCACATTTATCCGAACTAAAATCTACATGAAGTTTGGGTTGTATACTCCCCAGTGTGTTCAGAAGTAAAATAATGGCACACTCACTAATCTATTGACCGGCGTTTCTTTTCTCTTCTTCTTTTTCTTCTTCTTCTTCTTCTTCTTCTTCTTCTTCTTCTTCTTCTCCCCCTCCTTCTTCGTCTTCTTCTTGTTCTTGTTCTTCGTCTTCTTCTTCTTCTTCTTCTTCTTCTTCTTCTTCTTCTTGTTCTTCTTGTTCTTCTTGTTCTTGTTCTTCTTCTTCTTCTTCTTCTTGTTCTTCGTCTTCTTCTTCTTCTTTTTCTTCTTTTTCTTCTTCTTCTTCTTCTTCTTCTTCTTCTTCTTCTTCTTCGTCTTCTTCTTGTTCTTCTTCTTCTT
>JAUTBT010085409.1:0-11629 GCA_032361225.1 Lepetodrilus schrolli | reverse complement strand
GGGCCCCCCGGGGCGGGATTTGAACCTGGAACCTTTGGCTCCGAAGTCCAACTGTTCTACCACTGCGCTACCACCCGACACCTTACTCTGATGACGCCGGTCGCATTACGATAATGCTAATCTGCATGGCAGGCACTAGGAAGAGTTAGGCTGAATACTATCATAACATATCATGTTCAGAACCATAAACGAAAATTAGAATCGTGACTATCCAGTACGATTTAATTAAAATAGGCAATAGTCTATTGTGATAGGACCTAGGAAACGTGATTTAACAATGTCAATTAAGCTTCAATTCCAGCTATTTAGATTATTCCATCACGTTCATGGTAAGTAGGAATTACAAGAGTGAGATATTACTATGAGCACACGATGTTTGAGTTAGCCTACCCTTTAAAATGAAAGTTAGAACACTGTCTTAAATTGAATCCTGCAGCTATTTTGATATATAATTCAATTGTAACCTAATGTGTCTACACTTCCTTTCAATAGAAAGCACATTTACTTGGAAGGATATAATAAAGGTTATCATCGTTGGGATTAAAAACCCAACTTATAACACACTGTGGGAATGAAGCATGAAACTAAGCTAGAACTGGAGCAAAGCACACTTTATTTTATCCAAATCATGCACTTCAAAAAGGTTTGATACATTCCTGCATTAATACTGTGTTAATGAATCCAAATTACACTACTGGAGAATCAAAACATGGCTGTTATAATACTAACTAACATAGTCTTAAATCCTTATAGACTATGAGCGTGTGCTATCATTTTCAAACTATACTAGACGCCAGCTATAGCTAGAAGCTTCACGCATGTACATTTAGATTAAAATAATATCAATGTTTGAAATGGCAGGTAAACAACAATGATCAGATATTAACTACAACTAGGCATCACGAATCAGACACGTATTATATCACAACTCTATTGCATTCTTCAAAGGCTACTTTCCCAGCCACAGAAATAACACTAGCTCTCCTCAACCCTCTTCCACGTCAATAACTTAGTAAACTTCCTTCCAATTAAGCAACTATTTCCATACACCAATGGAGACATCTTACGTGCTGAGAGCAGAGCGATCAGATGAAGCAACGGTAAATCTGATTACAAAACAATAACGCTACATACGTGTTTGTGGCTATATCTGTCAAACACAGTTGTTACTCTTGGCAATAAGCATTGAACCGTTTGCTCTCCGTCTGGTGACTTAATGTAATGTTTGGTGACGAGGAAGTCTTACATATCAATATTTATACAGAGATATATATACAAGAGAAAACGTAGTCGACGGTAAAATAGGACTTTTCCGTGATCGAAGATGTCGTGTATACATGAGCACTAAGAACTGTATGTTTTGCTGAAGGCTATGCCAGTGACTGGTAGAATGGTACGAGAAGTATTGGCTCATCAATATGTTCATCTCTCCGTTTGCATTGAAATACATGGCGAAAGACTAATCGTCCGTCAGAAGTAGGGGTGAACCCAGGTTGGTTCGTCTAAAGTTTTTTTATTGCTGATTTTGGTAGAGGGGACCCATTAGGTAATAACTAATGGATGTTGACACTCTGGCATCCTTGGGAAACTTTAAAAAATGTTTTATTCACGTATGAAGTTTGGGTATATGACGCTAAATAAACTTCAGTTTCACTAATTATAGTGGATGGATAATAATAACTTTTGAAATATATTTATATTTTGTGGAATTGGGGATTATTAAAAAATATACAAAGTTATAATTAGAAAAACAAACAATTTAAACAAAATCAAGATGGTCGCCAAATTGGTAAATGTTTACGAAAAAATAATGTTTTTGATTAATATTTGGGTAGTCCCAGACGAGCTCGGCTGGAAAGTATTTTTAATTGATGGTTTTGACGGAGTGGGACACCTTTTGTTATTCATTTTTGCTTTCACTGTCAGCACTTATATAGTGTTCGAATAAAAACAATAATTAATTTTAAGCATTTATATTTTAATTTTGGAGGATTCGTAGAACACTTAAGAAATACAAGATTATAAGAAATAAGAATATTTTAAACTCCAAAACCGGGTTCACCCCAAATAACAGGGTATTTCTGCCGGACTATAGGACTTGATAGAGATTGAGCAGGAGCTGTCGTGATGACGCTGATCTAGAACATCGTTTACGGATATGCTATCAGGATAATTTACATTTCCTTGACGTCAAATTAACGCTATCAAGCGTTGCGCCTGATTAAGATCCGGTCATGATGCTCAAACCTGAATAACAGCTAACGGAAACACATTTTTACTGAATTTCAAATATTGTAATTTTCTTGTTACAATGTTGAGTCCATATTGCCAAGAAATTGAGCGACGGTGAGCTAACGTTTTCTTCAGACTAGTGCTCAAGAAACGTAAGGAGGTGTATTACTTTCATTCTGAGAGCAGCACGAATCCATTCATCAATTTGTTTTCATAATGAAGCTTTTTTTTATGGTGAATTGAGTCACATATATCACTATACTACTGTATAAGACCTTAGTGAATATTGTGTTTTCTGTATGTGTCAACAATGTATGTGCAACCCTAACACCACATCATTAAGCATTCCTTAAAACATTTGTTCTTTTAGAACTTTTGTTTTTTTTGTAGGATAATTTGTATTTGGACACCCGGTTACAATCGTGGTGTATTCAATATAATAATAACGTCAATGTATAATACATATCAATTGCCAGGTCAATAATAGCACAATCATGTGTTCTTGAAGTCAATTATATTAATCTCGGCATATAGTAATGTACGACATAGACTCTGTTGGCTGTGTACCATAATATACAATTCGTGAAGAAACGGAGACATGGAACTGAAACGAAACCGTGCATATAACTGATCATCTGTGATGTCTCAACAATTCTACATCAATAACTTATTACTACTTCTTAAAATTATTGACATACAGGAATGCAATTCTATGGGTGCCCAAAATTTGCAGTCTTAGTGAAAACCTATTCAATTCAGTAGAAATGCCATTTCGTCAAAGCAGGTTGATTTATGATACAATAATAAATCCGAGGGCTGCTTAGCGTGAAATTGGGTGTAGTTTGCGATGTCGTGTTCTATGATGGCATAGCCGTTACCTATTGATTAACGATACACTTCATTTTCACAAATGATATAATATAGATATATCAGTCGCAGTGTAACAACTTGATAAAATACACTCTTGAATCGTTCCAATGAAATGGTACTTCCCTGTTCACTAATTTTGATTTATATAATGCATACACGTCTATAATACTATTTATATGTGACGTTTGGGATATATTAAGTAATGTAATCTATCAATGATCACTCTATATAAAATAATTCATCCACACTAATATATATAAACCATTATCCAAATTGAGCCACTGTATAACGCACAGGCAAACTGGATATCAATAAAACGATTATTTGATAGGGTTGGCACCGCAAGGCTGTCAAAGCGAGTTTGTCTCTTTTGACATGAATCTGTGTTTTGATCTGTTAAATACTTTGATATGTCATTCATGATTAATACAATTCATATTGCAGAACACATATTTTACAAAGACATTTAACTACTGTCAGCATCCAGTCACACCAGTGACGAGTTAACCTCTTACTCGGCGGTAAAACAATTAGTCCAGTAGGACCTTACCGGTCGCGATGCAGAGTGATCTCCCCATGACAAAGATGGCGTTACACCAGCGCCGTCTAGGCAGTCATAACGCAGGTTAAGACGGACATGAAAATGCGGGAGATGTTGTCTTAAGGCGCTCGATCAGTATAAATAAAGATTCTATAAGGTTTACATTCTATTCACAGGGTTGCCTTAAAGGAATTGGGATCAGACTATGGAATATAAAATTACGCTGTTGCATCCACTGACTCAGACACAATTGTTTTCCGTGCAGTTAGATATAGAGCTCGTATTGATTTCAGAAGGTTTTACTTCAAAATTATGTTATTTCTGTATACGAGAGCTGGGGAATAAGACCCGTCAAATGGACCAGGAGTTAGCTGATGGTTGTTCCATGGATTAATTGATGCATTGATGAAGGCTGGTTTCATTCACTGGCTACAAGGCCCTAGAAACATCACTAAGAAAATTAATCAACCCGACACCTCTACCAAACAACGTCCATTTGCATTGGAAGTGAAAGACCCGAGGCTGTTCAATTATCACAAGAAGTGGATGAATGTTTCAGTCTCCTTTTCTTTATCTCCTGAAATTCTTCTTCTCGAAAGAACTACTCATCGAGAATCCAACATATCCCCCTTCGTCGGCGGGATTGCATTATTGGTGCTAGCTTAGGGTCATATCCGTGAAGCATCGGCTTATAAAAATATGGAAGCATTTGAGATCAGTTGTAGTTTTCTTTGATCGATCAGGCAAACATAGTGATTTGCCTTGCGAGAACATTGTAAGATGGTAAGACGAGTGTTGGCATTTATGATGGTAATAGTGCATTGGTTACAGGGCATTGCCAGTCTATAAAGATGTATGAAGAGCTAGCATGGTGATAAAACATTATTATAGCTAGTAACCAGTCAGAACGTATGACCATAACATCTACTTAGCTTCCGATACTACACGAATACATAAACCTACACTATAAACACATTTACAGGCAGTCTTTGATTGTATTAATGACACAGGGGCATTTTGAATAGTAGTGTGCATGGACGCAGTACAACTGTGTAGAGTTTATCCGAAAATGAGGACTGTGATAAATGGATAGGTAATCGTAACTGCACTCTTGTGTGAAGTCTGCGGAGATTATAGGAAGTATAATGGAATTCAATAATATTAAAACATTGATACATATAGTAGGGTATGAGGAATAAGTAGCTGGTTGTATAAAGCACTTGTAAAAACATTAAATGCATATATTGTCAGGTAAACCTTCGCCTGACCACTATGCATGTCGACTATCTCATTGTATGCGTTTAAAATAATGTTGTTATGATAATGCACGTACAGTCTGCATAGAGAGATACCAGAAACCAATCTATGTGTTCTTTCCACATTTAATAATCCTCGTTAAATCCAGATGAAAACTTTATTTTCTTATCTGAAACAACAATTATTCGTTATTCTTTCGTTCATGGTGAAATCAAGTATAAACCAAAGTTAATCCGCCCATAAGTGGACACATTTCCACATTAACTTTCCATGTGGTTCAGGAATGCGGAAACCAATATGCGTCTGCTGTTGTTTACTTCTCGTGTTTACGACTTGCACATGGCCATGTGAACCTATGAAGATGTGTGTACTGGGAAAACTACCAAGGGGAATACTAATGTTAACATGTTTCTCAATTGGTTTTAGCACATGCAAACATCACTATCTCATCAACATTCTCTGTCCGAACATGTACACAGAGCTAAGCAGGAAGAATGTACCTGCCTTGTTTTCTGCCGCCTGAACAACATCTTGCTGACTACAGTCCTGTACTGGCATCCATTTCACGAAAGAATCATACCCGCAGGTCCGGGCGTAAATCGGTACCAACATAATTTCCTGTTATAGTAATAGAATGGCGTACGAGACCTACAGTACGTTCAGGACTACAGTACGACCGTTTCGTGAATCGCATGCCTGGTGTGAGACACCGCAGGATGACGTACTCTCCCCGTGAAGTAGGAATTGCCAAGCGTTTCGTTTTCACATAAGAGTTCAATCTTGTATATATTTTTACCGCATGGAATACTGGTCCTGTTAAATAGTTCAATGAGACACAGACAATGGCCACGAACCCGTCTCGGTGCATAATGAGTCAGTTGCATAAATAGTTTATTAAAGGTGTCAAAGCACTCACAAGCCAGTGTCAATGGTATTGTACTGTCCCTGTGTACTAAGACGTCTCATTAATGGCACAAACTATTTATGTTCAATCATTTTCTATACATTATGCAAACGAACATACCCACCCATATTTATGTTGTGTTAATATTGACGATGGTACAACATGAGTATATTATTTGATGGCGCATTATTTTCTATATGTAGTCGATAGGCACAATTACATTTAAATAGTTAAAGCGTGATGTACATGTATATAGTATGGTACTCAACGACAAAACAATTTCTATTGTAGGCAATAACCTAAAACATATAATACGCATTTGCTCCCACCCTCCCGCTCACTCACTCACTCACTCACTCAGTCGCTCGCTCGCGCAGACTACAAATTAGAATACATATTTCGTCTTTTCGCAGTCAAGTTTGCGCTGCGTGATTTTCAATGCAGCATCACTTGTTATTGATGCACCAGTACTGAAGATGGAGACATCTACTGCCAAAAGTAGACATCCCTATCTCTGTCTCTTCTCTTCTCTCTTTCCCCCTCTTTCGCCTCTCTTTCTTTCTTTCTCTCTCTCTCTCTCTCTCTCTCTCTCTCTCTCTCAAAGTATTGTTTACAGTTTCTCCAACAGTAAGGCCCCACGCATTCACATATCAATTATAACATTGCTCACACGTCGTACACAAGCGAACATATTGCCTCATGCTGTGGAGCACGATCTATTTGACCAATAGGCAGCTAGCGAGGCTATCTGTATTCGTTGTCCACAGCACGTGTCCTGCTCAATGTCAGGAAAGGTGCATCAATGTCACAGCACTCATCTGTTTCCATGCCGCAGAGTGTGCACTGCATGCCACCAACATGATATATCAACCATCATAGAGATGAGCATGCCATGCAATTAAATACATATCACGAATTGTCACGATCAGACAACCATACCTTCAGATGAATTAGGGTTATTGTAATGATAAACACGAAGTCAAACCAGGTTCAAGCCTTTGTCATATTCAAGATTAACTGATGGATTAACGTATTTAATTTAACCCATAAGAGCTCCTATTCTAAAAGTGCAACACTGTTTGCGGTTACATGCCTGGATAACGTGTTAATATGTCTTTAACGACCTTATTGTTATCGTTGGGGCGACTGTAAGTCTATTAACTGCTGGTTACGTTGTGAATATCACATCAGTTAGCGCTCGCTAGAAGGAGATCAACCGTGCTACCGTAAGTCTCCACAATGCCCAGAGCCAGTGACCTTTTCCATGCAGAAACACTATGAGATGGTTGGAGGTTCTGACGGATATGTTGATGGTCCCTTAATGTCTGTGGCCCGTGACTGCCGTGTCTGCGATGGAGCCACTACGATGGATGGAGCTGATAGCCACGGGCACTGTGCCAGGACCTCCAGGGTCCAGATCTACAGGCCCGTATACATGTATGTCATATCTCTTGGAACATTCCATTGTACCATCACAATCCCGTCTGTAAATTGAATATGGACATTATTGATTCGGCTAAACGTGCAATACATACGTACTACGACCACACACTAGTCGTAGTCAAACCGTATCAGAAACTAGTAACCACTTAAGTGTTCGGAGACTAATGCTTGATATGAACCTTCTGACCGATCCGCAGAGAAATTAAACCCATCCTTGAGTATTTTCTCAACTTGGCAACATGAAACACATGTCTATGGTAATGTCGTATTTGCATCACATAGACAATATGCACAGAGTAGGTATTCGTTTGAAGCATCCGTGGGGAGCATATTATTAGGTTCCAGGGCCTCATTGTGCTTCCAAGTCTCTCTTTGCTCCAGGCTGGGACTTAAGATATCACAATCAACTGCCCATTATTTGCCTAATGTGTTTCAATTTATTAACGTTCAGATACAGGTACACGGAATCTGCCTCTCGTTACCATGCCTTTAATTAAACAATATTTTCAAAGATTTCGTATACCGTTAAATGAAAATGAAACGTACATTATGAATAAACGTTATGATCTGTCCTGTCTCGCGTTGCCAGTATGAAAAACGCTTGATATAGAATACGTTTATTAAAACCATATTTTCAAAAGGGATCCACGTGATTCAACGGAAATGTAATGTAAGATAGATTAACATACATTAATTTTTACGCACTTAGTTCCCTTAACAAATTTTACAGATGGTTGAGTAATGCCACTGAGTTTAGAACACACTGCTGTGTATTAATTAGAACAACACAAGAACTGTGGTATGAGTGTGTTCTATATAGAGAATACTGCTATTATTACTACCGGTATCGCATATCAATTTCAAAGAGATTGGCCATAAATAACGAAGAACCGCCCACGAAACCCATGTCCTACTCTGAGTGTTCACGACCACCTTGGTCTACTAATGAACCGCATGTGTTGCATCATATGAAGTAATAGTCGCAGGATTTCCTGTTTTGAACATTACGACTTGTGACCATTGCCGCGATATGGCTATTTCCATACAATATCCTAACAATTCGTATGGTGGTACCTGTTCACAGTGGGTCTGACGACGCTTTAAATACGCATGGAACTACATTGCATTATCATATAATTCTTTACAGGTCAGAAGGTAAAGTTTTATAAGAGGTTTTAGCAAACCACTCCGAATTTAATAGTACCAATTCTATGTAAATTAACGCAAATGGTTCCTACACATATTCTCCTCTATCCATCCCAATGCCACTATAAACATACATATAGTGCTGCACTGACTATATTGCTCTATTAATAAGATTCATTCATTCAACGATCTTGCCTTCATCTATCAGCAACGAAGTGAAAGTCGTGTAAATGGTTCCTACAGAGTGAGCGGATTCTTTGCTTAATGCTGCAACCCTTTGACATACTCGACTCATCCTAAGAGATGGTAAGTTTTCGTGCACGCACGCAACCATCATCACTCATTGCCAGGTAAAGCCACCTCAATGAGGAATAATGATCTCTGTCATGCGTAATTTGTAGGCTGAGAATCTCTCTGTTGAAGTACCGTCTTCACCCGACTCGTGTTTGTTGAACAATTGTCCTGCTATAAGACCGGCTTGTCTTCTTCTGCGCGGATTCCAGCCGCTTTTCATGCTTCGTTTAGACCTGCAACTTTCATGGCCTCTTTAGTCACCCATCGTCAGCTTGGGTCGATTAGGAACTATTCACATTCCAATTTCTCTGACAAATATTGCACTATTCCAGTGGCATGTATAGACCCTCAATCAGACCGCCAACATTGAAGGTCCTTACGTAGATTAGATTCCCAATGTGGATATGTCTTCACACGGATACTTAATGAAATCTAAACGTAGCTGTCCATTCGGTAGGCCTCGCTTAGATCTTGCCGATATAGTAGTATATTGCAGATAACTGAATGCTTTCATCGCTACAATACCATCAGCTTCGTCTATATATATATGTAAATGTTATTTACTGGTTCTCTAACATGCAACGCGCATGATTCAATCTTTACCATTTAGTAAGTTTTCCAATGATCTATTGACGTTTATAATAGATACGTGTTTCCTCATCAAATACCTACTCCAAGCAATTTAGGACGATCAGAGTAATATAATACAAGGTACTACAAATTAAAAACCAACTCGTCTACTCTCAAAACCTATCAATTATAGCATATTAATATGAAAATATGTTTAACTAATAGTAAAGACTAGTAGTGAAAAACAGTATCCTATTGATAGATGTACAGTACAATATATTAACATACACCATTCCAACATTATTTTAAACATCAGGTGAACGAAACATATTTGCACGCACATGACATTGCTGAATAATTACATATTAATTGACAAATGCACATTCCTTCTTGTGTGCAAGGAACGTATGCATGTAGAAATATGGATGCGATACGAGTGCGTAACTTCCATTGTCAACTTTATCTCGCACACATTACTAACCCTACCTAACGCCAATCATCATGTTTCAATGTCGATCAACACCCGTGTCTACCGTCCATCATCAATCACAGCTAACGTCCATCACCAATCATAGCTAACGTCCATCACCAATCATAGCTAACGTCCATCATCAATCATAGCTAACGTCCATCACCAATTATAGCTAACGTCCATCACCAATCATACATCACCAATCATAGCTAACGTCCATCACCAATCATAGCTAACGTCCATCATCAATCATAACTAACGTCCATCACCAATCATAGCTAACGTCCATCATCAATCATAGCTAACGTCCATCATCAACATAAATCACCAACTGTGTATAATGCCCACTATCGCCAGTATCCAACCTCCATCTGCAACTAGTATGTCTAATGTTCATTATTAATTGTGTTTAACGTCCATAATCAAACTGTGCCTACCTTCTATCATCAACTGTGTCTAATAACTTTCATCACCAAATAATAACGTCCATCAACTAATAACGTCCATCACCAACTAATAACACCAATCACCAATTATGTCTAACGTCTACCATCACCTGTGTCCAATGTCCATCACGAGGGATGCCCATGCTTATCCAGGTTGCCTAATGTGCTCCACATACAATGCCATTGCGGTCTCTATATTCAATGGGTGCAATACATCAGGTGCTCGACAGTGTGGTCGTATAGGATCAGACACTCAAATGCTAACACAAATTGGACTGATGCTCCGATACATCAACGCAGCTGAGTAGGTGGGGATTGCTGCATTGAGATCGTTCGCTTCCATCGGGCGAGAACTATTCGCATCGGTGACATGATGCCATTTAATACGACTTTTAAAACACTCTTTGCTGGCGCCTGGTTTCATGCCCTAGATTTTATTCAGCTAAGTAGCATGTTTCAAAACGACACTAAAATATTCTATGCAGTTAGCATTTAGAAGATATCTGCTTACAGGTCATTTTTCAAATCGTGATACTTTTGTTAAAATAATCCATTTAAAACTGGACAGGTATGTAGGAGTCCTAATCGATATTGGAATATTCCCCTTTTAAAGTGAACGTCAGTCACTTTAGCAATGCTGTTGGACAGGATATCATTATGTCCGTCACCGTTTTGCAGTTTATTGTGTCCAGGCCTAAATAGGATTGTCAAAGTAATGTGTATATGATCTTATTCATTTGACCCGTGTTCTCATCAGTATGACTCTACAGATAATAGCCCATTCGATATGACAGATTAAGGAAATATGTTCAGAATTAAATTTAGCTTAATATTTTCGAGCTTTAATATCACGAAGATAATGTCTTTCGTAAACACTCATATCGAGCGGGTCATCCAGTATTTTAGTCATGATATCCTTTCCACACGTTTATTATAAAGACACATTCGCAAACGAATTATATTATCTTACTCCGCTATTATATATAATGGGTATTTACAAAACTATGTCCAATGTTCATTGGTACTTTCCAATATGGCTATGTGGTGGGGCTGTAATAGTATGTCATCATAATCGGTATATAACTAAATACATACCTAAATGTTGATACTAAATTATGCTTTCCAAGTACACGGCTAAGCATTGCGTAAGGATAGCTATATGGCTTTGACCTGTGTGGCACCAGAGCATAACATTACAGTAAATTACGCCAGTGACTAGAGCACAGCGTTACAAAGGGGCGGGTGTAGCACAGTGGTAGAACAGTTGGACTTCGGAGCCAATGGTTCCAGGTTCAAATCCCGCCCCGGGGGGCCCTGCATCAATGTTCGCGAAAGATACCTTTCTGACGGGATATTGATAGGATGCGTTGAGTGGCACTGCAGTTATCATCCTTGGTCTTGTCAGTACCAGCCGATGCTCGCAGGTTTACTGCAACATTCAGCGCTACGGATGT
>JAUTBT010085408.1:0-11629 GCA_032361225.1 Lepetodrilus schrolli | reverse complement strand
GGGGGCCCCCCCCCCCCCCCCCCACACACACACACACATGATCTTTTTTTAGGTCGACATGATGCCACTACAGATATACTTCTACGAGTTTTTATGGACAGTATTTATGGACGTCCACGGTTTCCATATATGTTCCATAACACGTATTGCAATAGAAAACAGAATCGTAAAGAAGCCAATGTTCCTTGACTATTACAACATTATATTTTCTAACCTTATGTTTTGGACTTCTAAAAAAATATCAACTAAATTCTACTGTATCTCCTATACAGAAGTATAGAATTAACAGATCACTATGTACATGTATATATAATTAGTAACTACTTTCGTAGAGTTACAATTTATCTATGGAACGGAGCTGATTATGTTTTTAATTAATTAATTATACCATCTGTGCATTTCGCTATTCTTTTGCCGAGATTGGCCCTGATGCGGAATTCGTTCGTGTGCGGACTGGCTTACAACTACAACCTCAGGGTTACAGATTGCACTTTTCATCTGAATAGACATCTTAATGCTTTGTCAATAACAACGGTGGTTATAGCGTACATTTATCATTCTATTTTGTCTTTCAGGAATGCATAGTTAAACGTTGATAGATGAGGCTAGAAAGGTTGATATATCTATTTATTCGCCCTGTTCCTCATTACAATATTGAGTAAATCGATTGTGTTTTCATAAATAGTTGATTGATGTTTATCATTGGAAAAAAAATGGAAATATTACAACTATATTCAATTTACATATGGATTTGTCAAACAAGAACCAAAAAGTAAAGTCTAAATCAGATCAATTGTCATTTTGTTACTTGTCCATTACATAATTACTCGATGTATTTATCAAGATACTTAACGTATTTTTAGTAGTAGCCTACCTTCTTGAGGGAAAACAATCAATACTAGCAAAGTGCTTGATAAAATTATTTTAAAATATAATTTCATTTTTTTAAAGTATACTATTATGTGGGTGCATATAATTGTCTTCCAATTCCAGGTCTGATTACAAGCACCCTAACTAACCTGTGGAGCTGTAGAACCTCCACGATCATTGGGGGAATAATGATACTAGCCGGAATGGTTGGAGCTTCCTTCGCGAACAATGTAAATTGGCTGATTGTAACGTATGGTCTCACAGTCGGTACGTGTGCAGCGTGTCTATCCAGCACTAATAATGTAATACTCTATGTCCCAAATTAGCATTTTCTTGTGTTAATTAGCCTCCTCTTCAATCGCTTTACCAGACGGCTAAATATATCTGATTTCAAGCTCTTTTTCATTCAGAAGTTGAGAAGTGTTTTGAAATCATGTTGATATATATAGACAAGACGAGATAAGATTTATTTCAGAATTTAAAGTGATTCAAACACCAAATTCATATCGTATAAACCTAAAGAACTGATAATCCTACACCATTTACAGTGATTTATTTCCTTCCAAATGATCTGTTATCAATAAATCAGCTCATTTTCCGGGCAGTCAGCTGGTTAGCTGTTGTGTATGGCCGTCTCGCAACCATCTGACAGAGGGCCAACAACTACGTACTCTTCTAACCATTCGACTAGCATAGAGCATGATAGAGACACCATTTAGCATGTTTTGTAAACAATCCTTATTTATCATTGGCAGATTAAGGGATTTATTTCGATGGGTTTGCTTGGTTGTTCATGCCCGAAAGCGCGGAATCTTGCAAATATATCTCAATCTATGGCCAATAATTAAAAATATGGCCAGGTAAAATCATATTATATGTGCCACACCTACCACATAGTGTACGAGTCCTTGTAACGTAAATGTGTGTTCATATGTTAGCACACTAGTACCATATAATAGTCAATGACCTTATTAAATCTAGGATTATTTTTTACTCATATATTTTTCAGGTGTTGGAGTGGCTTTCATAGAGACGGGTTCTATAGTAATGGCGGGTCAGTATTTTGACAAGTACCGCCCTCTGGCGTCGGGGATTCAGTCGTCTGGTGCCGGGTGGGGCATGTTAATTGGGGGTCCACTAACCAGATACCTGTTGGACGCGTATGGTCTGAGCGGAACATTTCTGGTCCTGGGGGCAGTGGCTTCTCATTCGTGTGTCTGTGGCATGCTATTGAGACCTTCGCAATACGAACGCCAGACTTCGATAGCAATGGAAAACCATGAGCACAGAGGAGAGAGAGGTGCACACGAACTAAGAGAAAATCAAAAGTTACAAGATGTTGAACAAGACCTTCTACAAAAGAATGGACAGAGAAATACAGAGATCACATTTCAAAGCGGATGTCTAGAAATTAGCGAAGATCCGACTGAGAATCACGACTTGGATCTCATACAAAAGGATGGACCAAGGAAGAGAGATAACACCAAGGGAAGAAGTATTCATAGAGCAAAGTATATCATGACTGAAACACATAGTATTCTCACTAACGCCAGCTTCATGATCTACATGGTATCATTCATGCTGTGGAGTTTCGGAGAAGCAGCTTTCCATGTTCATCTTCCCAATTACGTGGAATCCAAAGGAATCTCTCGTCAGAAATCGGCCACACTGTTCACTTCTATGGGGTTAGCTAGCATGGTGGGACGAATTCTGATTGGTTTCGCGGGAAACGATTCCGGAATTGGAACCCTTATTTTGCACACGGGGCTTTTAGGCGTGGCGGGTACGGTGATTTTCCTGTTCGCGGTATTTTCCAGTACATATGTAGAACATATGGTATTTGTCGGCATATACGGTATGTATACTGGTGGATGTGTGGCTCTATTTAGCCCTAATAGTGCTGACATGGTTGGGGTCAAACATTTAGCATCTACATTTGGAGTAAAGAATCTCATCTGTGGGATCAGTGTATTGTTGGGACCTCCCACTGCAGGTACGTGAAAAAGAAATAATATACACTGTACTCAACACAATTAATTAATGGTCACTAGCCTTTTTAGACATATAAATTTACATTTATACTTTTTTTGACCACGAAGGATTTCCAAATAAGCTCAAGGTACTCTTCAAGAACTTGCAGAAACATTGGAAGGAGAATATAGCACGAGGTTGGTCCAGCCGAGTTATGAAATTTGGTAGAAAGCTTCCCCTCAAAATATCTGCTGGCCCTTAATTTAATTTGTCGAGTATACTATTACGATATGCATTTGAAAAGCGCGAAATTCACCATTTTACAGACTGAACGCTGTGTGTGCTAACTATCATAGTTCACAGATGCATTACGGTCCGTAATGCAGTTTGCAGGTACGTTTAGGAAGAGCTTTCTATTGTACAATATAGTTGTATCATATCATCGTCCGCAGTGGAAAATACGCGGTTAGTTTTTAAGCAAAAGATATGAATACTAGTATCAATGTCTAATTTTCAACATTTATTCACAGGTTTTATTCTCGATCGCACCGGTAGCTATGACATAAGTTACTATTGTTCAGGTGAGATTGTCAGTTACTGTTAGTAACCATAAATGATTGCTTTATTTATATATTTATATATCATGACTTTATCTATTACACCGATTCAACTTTTAGAAGTTAAAAAGTTCATAGCGTGTCAACATTATGCTATTCTCGAATTATACCTGCTATTATTATTATTATTATTATTATTATTTTCGTTATTATTATTATTATTATTATTATTATTTTTAGTATACACATTTATATAGCACAAATAAGTAAAACTTTAATAGGCCTAAATAGACCTAATTGATATTTGGTTCTGTATATTCTGTTTCAGCCATTTTCGTTATTTTAGCCAGTCTGGCGTCTCTTCCCATCGCAATGGTAAAGAAATCAAGACCTTCAGAACTACACCCTGTCTTAGACTACGAACTGACTGTTAGTACAAACACCGTGGAAGAATTAGAGAATAACCCACGAGATACGAGTGATTACGGAAAATATGTCCCGAGTGAAATTAATATTCACAGTTCGCAGCTTTAGCGAGGAACTTTGAACATTAATTTCACGATGGACATATTTCCCGTAATCACTCCTGTCGAGCGGGTTATTCTAACTACATGTATTCATTTTAACGTAATAACCCATTGAACACTGTCGACAAACAGCTTCATCAAGAGGGCGACTGTTACGTATTCATCCGACTGTGACATCAATGTTGTTCACTTCTTGTTGTAAGTATATTCCAACGGCAAAATATAGATCCTTTGAGTATGTTATTTATAAAATAATACGTGATGGCACTTAATGTTTATTATGCCAATACTTTAATGGGTAATGGAAGCATATACATGTACATCATTGCAAATAATTCAAGTGAATAAGAAATTTTAAAAGTTTGGTGTGCGTGGACTGTGCCCAGCGGTCAGCGGAAGCAATGTGTCCGGAAAAATTCGCGGTCGAAAACGTGCACATCTCACTTAAGCTAGTTTTCACAATGAAAGCATTGTAACTATCTATACACGTCCAATTAAGTCTCCGTCGATGTTCACTAAGCTAAGGTGTTGACTTTAACCTGCGAAATGATGCCATATGTGGGTAGCCAGGTTTGTTTACTAACAACAGGTTACAGAACGCAGCAGACGAGTGTAAGCGTGCACTATGAATTAGTTTGTATGAAAACTCACTTGAATCTAGCATTAATAGCAGAACATTATTTACAAAATAAATTATAACATATGTTTGGTTTTATGATAATTATATCTTAGAATGGTATGCGATAAAAGCGTACGTAAATATTGCATCACACGACGATTTTGCGTTAATGAAATAGATTCGTTGAAGCCATTGCGCGTTGGAACTAGTTTGAAAGTAGTCTTGGTTTCAACCAATCAGCTTCGAGAAACACAAAAAGACGTAATCAACATTGTTGATTATCGAATCGTTATTACTAGTCCATTCCGGGGAGGGTAGACACTGAAGATGTTGGGCCTTTTGGTGATGATTTTTTTACATGGTTGCAAGGAGCTTCATTCCAACATCATAATTATAAACTGATTAATTTTCTGTCACATCTTGACATACTGTAGACGATCTCTATTCCATTACTGATTCTGATGTAATGGCACATCTTGACAAATGGTAGAACACCTTTATTCCCCTAGTGATTCTGTTCTTGTATGGCATGTTAAAGTATCACTTTATATACATACCCATACAACGTTACTATGGATATTAACAAATATTCTAACATGCTTGGTAAGCAAGCTACTGCATACTATTGGTTACATCGTACTAATTATAGTGATAATCCCGTTGACATATTTATACAGTGAATTGAATTCCAATTCCTAAGCAAGATAAGTGCTGCGACCCGCGTGACCCTACGAACTACAGACCTATTACCATATTTTCTATTCGCTCTAAGATTTATGCTGATATTATTAACCAGAGACTGTGTAAATATCGCGAAGAACAGAATATTCTTGTCGATGAGCAGAAAGGGACGCTCGTGTCTGGATCATGTGTATTGTGTTTATAGTATTGTTAATAACAATCCACATATACATGTTTCATTGATTACAATACGGCGTTTGACTCGGTAAACAGAGATCTGATCTGGTATAAACTAATTGCATATGGTATATGTGGCAACATGCTACAGGCAATACGATCATTGTACGAAAATGTATTGTGTTCGGCACAAGTTAACCAACATGAAACTAACGTCTTCCCAGCAAATGCAGGTGTTAAACAGGGCTGTGTCCTGTCGCCAACTTTGTTTGCTGTATACCTAAACGATCTAGCAGTAGAATTGAAGGGAAGCAACTGCGGTATTCAAATTGACGATGTTAGTATTGCTGTATTATTGTATGCTGATGATATTGTTGTTATTATCCTCGGAGCCTGAATCATCTGTCATATATATTTTATATTAGATGAGCCTCCCAGAGTGCATGCATATTTACTTTACATCTAAACAAACTGCACCAGTTGTCACCGTTATCATACACAACGAAGCATTTACGTTTCCAATTCAAAATAATCATTCCCATTGTTTACTACGAAAATTAACATGTTTTTCCCCCCATTAACCTTTATAGCCCAGTCGTTAGTCAATACTATGAAAATAAATATAAATACCGGTATATAAAATAATCTGAAGAACAAATTAGTTTGTCTATTATCAGTAAAACATGAAAATGAATAGCAAATAGTATTGTTATGACAACCATTATTCGCAAGAGTGTATATCGCCAATATTGGGATGCATTGATTTGAGCTAATGTCCGTTTGATCACATTCTTTTATGCTATATCGAAATGGAAATGAAAATAATAAAACAAACACATTTTATGTGGGACTAGTATTTAAATTCTATCACATCATTTCTAATTAGCGTTAATATGTTTTAGAAACATGACAACGATCGCATACAATTCTTGACCCAATACCTACAAAGTGCATTTTTTAGGAAAGCAGAAATAGTTTCTGCTATTGTATTCAATGGAAAGATATGTCATCGTAATCAGTTTGCTTTCTAAAGACAAAATTATCAGAGTCTGCAGGCAACAGGCCTCTTGGCATAATAGTAGCTATGCCCCTTGTAGTACTTGTAGTATAATGTTTAATTTTATCAGAATTGCATACATATCAAAACATTCGTTGGCGATATTACATTAATTCAGATCCGCAAAATCCAAATATGATTTATTTTACAATACCTTCACGAGGTGTAGGATGATCAGATGGATAGTCACTTCAATGTACCTCCCGTGTGGAATCTCAAACTATGGAAATGGAATAGCTAGCTATACATATTGCTATGTTCATTGTGATTATAGGAAACCACACTAAGTTCGTAAACAAATGTTATGTTGACTGGTATTGACTGATGTTAGACGTACTGCGTCCTCTCTACAAGACCATGTAGTGAGGAAAACCTACGTTACAGTGTACAACATGTAGATAATGACTTCCTGTGTGTGCTTGGTCATGGTGTAGGCTTGTTGCAGCCTGCTCTTGTCTCTGTATCAGCGTACGCATATTTGTGATGGTGCATGTGCTTGTTGCATATTCTAGCTGCTCTATACTGGCATGTTGGAAACCACAAAGATTCGGCGGGAGGGATTTGCAGTCAGACCACTTTTCCAGGAATTTGTCACCAAGTATGATGTCTTTCTATTACACGTATATACATATTATTGTAATACAGTAAAACCTCGTTGTGTCGAAACCTCGGAGGCCCATTCAATAACTTTGAGACATCGTGTCAGTCACGACAAGAGAGTTGTCCAAATAAAATTTAAATTAAAATGAATGCAGATTTCACTTACATGTTTATTCAACATAAATTAAAGTAAACTGTTGCGTTTACAACTCGTAATAAATCATGTTGTGATTCATGCGTGGCCATGACAACCAGTTTCCTGGATAGATGGTGTTTAAAAAAAAACTCCAATCGTTACTCGAAAAACATTCCATTCCATTCAGTGAAAAGTACAGAAGTCTTATTGCTTTTGTATTGACATGGGAGTGTTTTGACGCTCTTACAACATCGGCTGATTTACCAATTATCAGGAGGGGCAACTTATCTGTCCCACTCTGGTTGGCATAAACAAGCATTCCTTGCTCTGTTTGTCACCATGACATTTAACCCCTTTAACTTTAATGTTGTCATAGGCATTATCCGGTAGAAGGCAGCTGTTTCATCAACATTGTAAATTTTATCTGGTTCAAAAGTCTGAGTCTCTAAGTTGTGTTCATCCTCCTTACAAAAACACTCGGCCCCTAATAATCATCTTATAACGGCCTGACGAGACTGTATTAATTGACTGTAGTTCATATAATACCTAATCTGCCTTTTATAATTACCCTTCAAATCGCTGTTGAACAGGTCGTGTGATACGGATTATCAAACTGGTTATTGTTAGATAGTTGCCGATTGAATTTACAAGTTCGAGACAAGTATGTAAAATATATAGTATTTACGCTCATCGGGACCTGAATTTCACTTCGACTTATCGTATGAATTTTTATTACGAAATAATGATAATTAAAGAAGGAATTGGTCGGGACCGAGAATGTGCTTCGACATACCACGATATTCAAGACTAGAGAGTTTGACACAATGAAGTTTGACTGTGCTACTAACAAAATAGTTTGTATGGTACTAATATTCAGTGGTGCTGGGATAACTTATGGTAGTACATTAATTCATTCTATAAGGGATAGAGTATGGTCTACTCCCATTCAGTGTAATAATGTACGGTTTTTCCATTGAACTATAGTTAAACCATGAAGATACTTTTAATAAAAATTAAATATGTGGAAATGGAGGAATGTAAACAGTACGTGGTGAGTTTTATTATTCTTGGTTATTATTACTGATTGTCCGCCTCAGAGTTACATATTTTTTTGACATCAAAGCGAAGACTCACCCGTTGGCTGTTGTGAACCTGAACTGCAGGCCAGTGACAACGTATTGTTACAGATCTATCGAAATGCCACCGCTGAACACATATGTCATTGACGCTCTCCTGGTGCATCATTTTCAGTCTTGTAAAGAGATATGTAATCTAAGCACGAAATGGGATCTCCGTATATTTAGAGGTTGTGTTATTGATGTTTGTTACTGCTTTTCATATACACACAGACTCTAATGGGGGAATATCATGTACAGCGCACTCTGGCAATACTGGCACTTGTTGGGAATAAGATAAAATGCCGGTTTTAAGAGAGTGCCGGATTATTCAGTTTATCAAGAGTTCCATTGGACTTGACTCAATGTCATATGCGGCTAGCAGTTCAATCTTTCGTGCTAAGGACAGTTCAACACTCTTATGTTTTCCTGGTTGTTCTGCCGTGATGATGACGATACCAGCAAGCTAGCACTATATGAAAAAAAATACCTAGAAATGTGTATTTAATTGTACTATGGCAAATTGAACTCAAAGAAAAGTCACGCATAGTAATCCCATTGATCAACTGTGTATATAAAGTCAACTTCAAATAAAAGACGTGCGACCTGGACAGCCAATTAAATGGCTGCCAATATTGTTTTCACAATGATTACTGGAATTTCAAGCCCGTTAACTCAAAGATGAGCAATTCAGTGAGTATACATGTAGGCCTATAATAATCCATTTGATCAGCTGTGTATACCGCGACTGCAACTGCCAACTAAATGGCAGCCATTGTTTTCATGATTTGACTCCTAATACAAGGTAAATTAGTAGTAGATTAGCGTTTACGGTCCACTTTTGTGATGCCTCTATATGGAATAGAGAGATGCTGGTTTATTCAAATATTAACTACTGTGTTAAATGCATTGTCACTGGCTGGGACTTTAAAAGTATGCTGATATACAAAGATACCGGTAATGACAGAGACTCAGAGTGCACTGTAGTACTGACTCTCCAATTACTAACCAGAAATTGGTAAAAGTGAGGGCAGTAGCATCAATAGCAATAAGTAATAATGTATAGGCTGTGCCTTTGATCTTACATGCTACTATGTTAGATTTGATAATAACTTAATAATAAGATAATAAGTGGACTAAACTAATACTACTAATAACAATACTAACAAGATTGATACATTTCACAAAGCATTAATTTATAAATGGTGATTTAATGCTTGAACCTTATATTCCTGTTCCTTATATTCATATTCCATATATTCCTGTGCCTTGTAGTCATATTCTTTACATTGCTATATCCTTATAAGACTTTTCATTATATTCTTCTTCTTTACCATAATTAAATAAGAAGCCTAAGTGTATTGGTGAAAACTCCTGTTGCTACGTTTAACCCTCTCCCTGCTGGATTAGGCAAAAGCAGTGCTCATTAGTGCATCTCCAGTTGCCTTCAGCAGGGAGAGGGTTAAAATAAGCCAATGACATAAAAAGCTATATTTTATAAATACATTTCTCTAAATATTTGATGACATGTTTCTATACTTTATTTTGTCGATATATTAATGATTTTCTGAATCTCTAAGATACAAGATCATCCTGTGTCGCGTCAACCTGAAAGGATCAGCAGAGAATGCTGGGAAGATTCTGACAGCCAGTGGTCTCCGTGGATGGCATATTGGGTGAGACTGTAGATAGTAGTGAGACTAGATACAGATACAGTGAGACTGTAGATTATGGTTGGTGAGACTAGGAATAGTTGTGGGTGAGACTGCAGCTACTGATTGGTGAGACTAGGAATAGATGTGGGTGAGACTGCAGCTAGTGATTGGTGAGACTGTAGATAGTGGTGGGTGAGGCTGTAGATAATGGTGGATAAGACATAGATAGTAGTGAGACTGTAGATGGGTTATACTATAGATTATGGCTGGTGAGACGGACTAGTGGTGGGTGAGACCAGATAGTGGCGGGTGAGACTGTAGATAGTGGTGGGTGAGACTGTAGATAGTGGTGGGTGAGACTGTAGATAGTAGTGAGACTGTAGATAGTGATGGGTAAGACTGTAGATAATGGTTGGTGAGACTAGGAATGGTGGTGAGTGAGACTGCAGCTAGTGGTTGGTGAGACTGTAGATGTGGGTGGGTGAGACTGTAGTGGTGGGTGACACTGTAGATAGTGGTAGGTGAGACTTAAGCTAGTGGTCGGTGAAACTATAGATAGTGATGTATTACATCTGTGATATGTCTGCATACTGTACAAATATAAGATTAAAATATTAATGGAGAAGTATACTTTTCTCTGCTGGATTCATCCCAACCACTACACTAACATAAGACATCTGGAGTTGTCTCCACCTGGAAAAAGGTTACAATATTATTTTAAAGTGTGTCTTATAATGTATTTCTAGGAAAACGAAAGTGTTTCTCAAGTACTGGCACATTGAACAACTAGCAGACATTCTGGAAAGGATGGGACAGTCAGCCTGTGTTATTCAGAGACGTAAGTTGCCATTTTTAATCATTCAATACTTATCTGCCCATGTAAAATGTCCCAACTACTGTATTACTTTCAGTCACAATCAGTCTACACATTCTCTGCTTTGAGACAACGTAGTTCTCTTCTACACAGATGCACGTGGGTTTGTGGCAAGACGGAAAGTCGCCCGCTTGCGTCACATAGCCAGTCAGCAGAGACTTGCCGTGGAAGGGTTGCTACAGCAGATTGAACAGATTGGAATCTTGTGCTCCAGTAATGATTCCAGGATCAGAGATCAGGATACAAAGAAACCCAAAGGTGAGACTTTCAAATTCTTGGTCCTGTTCCATTGAACGATCAAAGTATTACGAAAATTACAACTTACTTTACATGCTCTACTGTGGAAACTGTCATCGCAAGTTGGTGAAAGATTCGCGCCATGACATTAAACTCAATAATCACTATGAGCATGCTTTAGAGCATGGATTTGACGAAATATAAATGTTCACATTATTATTAAAATATTCGGGGGTCTTTTGTAGACAAACAGAAGAATGGACAGGTGGCGCCACCAGTTCCCAAACTGGCTCCTTCCAACTCCGTCAACAGTTACATGGAGCCCAAACCCACCTTGGTGTCTTGTGGAACAGAGGTACACACACAACTTAACAAGTTTTCAATTCCTGCTCACAGCAGCCAGAGATAACCTGTAACACATTAATTGCCATTTAATCTTCTCAGTTCTGAGCCAAAGGTTCCAGGTTCAAATCCCACCCCGGGGGCCCGACATCAATGTTCGCGAAAGTTACCTTTCTGACGCGATATTGATAGGATGCGATGTCTGTAGAGT
>JAUTBT010085407.1:0-11630 GCA_032361225.1 Lepetodrilus schrolli | reverse complement strand
TGGTACTGACAAGACCAAGGATGATAACTGCATTGCCACTCTACAGACATCGCATCCTATTAATATCGCGTCAGAAATGTAACTTTCACGAACATTTATGCTGGTTTCCCGGGCCGGGATTTAAACCTGGAACCTTTGGCTCCGAATTCCAACGTTCTACCACTGTGCTATCACCCGCCCTTTGCAGAGTATTTACGTTACTTTTCTCAACGAGTAGCATAACAACATTATCAAAACACACGACGGGGAGATTATATTTATCACCCAATAGCATTTGTAGGTCAATTAAGAAGAAAAATAGCACTTTGAAAAGGTTTTACTGGGAACTCACTGAATAAGCTGATGTGCATTTGTATTGTGATGTCATAGCATTGCTCTGATTGTGATGACATCACAATAAGGTATAGACTGTTTGGCAGCAGTTGACCTTTCAAGTCACATGCCTGAATTCACCAATCACAAACATTTGAAGTGATATCTCCTATGAGATATCAATTTTAACTACTGTATATATCTCCTCTCAGAGCCTGTATGTGGGTGATATATAATATAATTCCCTGACATAAGGATATTTCCTGTCAAATTTATGTAATTTGATTATTATTTTTGTCTAAATATGATAAAATAGATAAATTAAATAAATTTGACAGAAAATATCCTTATGTCAGAGAATTTGATTATTATACCTATATTAAATTTGTATATTGAAAATAAATAATGGTAGAATACATGTAGAAAATCTAAATCTAAGTAGTTTCGTGATGGATCGTAAAAAATTAATTTCCCAAGAGTTCAGGCTGAAGTTCTCCATGGAAACTGTTTATTATCCAGGGCATTTTAAGTTGCCCATAGCAATGAGAGGGTTAATTAATCAAGAGGCTTTTGAGAAGCTGTTTGAAAGTGCCTGACAAATGTGGTGTTGCATTACCTAGAAAGAAGGTGTTGATTTTGGCAAGTTCTTTGTCACAGAACTGAAAGAATCTCTCATCAAATCTGGCGAAATATCTCTGTATGGTGCTCTGGTCCACCACTGAAACACAATGTCAGATAATAATAATAATATTCATGAATATTATTATCCATAAAATTAAAAAAATAACAGTGTATATAAATTTTACTCATAAGATAACTCGAAAAAACGTAAGACAATAGTGTTATTTTAGAACAAAATAAGTTCATATTATCATTGTGAATGACAGTGAAGAGTTATACATGTACTATCGCAAGGATTTAAAACAAAAAGAAAACTTTTTGAAAGATTATTTTTTATTGTTTTCGAATAATTCGAAAATTACGATTTGAAAAAAAATGGTCATGTTCGTATATTTAGGGGCGAAATTTTATTATGTGTCCGAACTATTAGAGGGTATGAACTATTAGAGAAAATATGGTATGCCAAAATCTGTCAGTTCCTTTTGAGACATATCGATAAAAAAAAAAAAAAATAAAAAAAAAAGGTGTATTGTAGATGTTTTGTTTACTTTTAAAACAGCAAATGCAGTTATCAATAACAAAAAAAAACCACACAAAAAACAATCAAACAAATACAATGCCTTTTAAAATCGTAAATTTTAGTCTTGGAGAAAATGGAGAATGTTATTTCATGAGTGAGTGAATTATTGTTTTACCTTACACAGGGCTCAATTTAGCAACTAATTTGGGAGCCATGGCAACATAATTTTGCATTTGGTGACCAACATTTCACCAGCTGTTTTCATATTTCAAGTGTTTCTGGATCTGCATGAGCAAAATGTCTCCTTTGATTTATTTTTTAACTTTGAGGCCTGTTACAGCGGGAATCTTTCACCCATACGTGACGAAAGGATATTATTTAAACAAATAAAGCTACATGCATGTTATTGCACTAGCATCAGCCATGTCATAAAATCAACCAACACTGTTACAAAACTCATCAAACATTAACTCTTTGACTTTCACAAATACTGAAATATAATTTAAGCTTTCAAGATAAGTTTCCCCCTCTAATTTCACAAATCTGTGTACAATATTCTCAAATGTCAACAAAATATTAAATCCTCCACCATAGATTCTTTTGTTCTTAGTGGCAGTATAATGCTGTGACAATATTGACCCTTTAGAGGTCAAGCAATGCAAACATGGTAAATAGATATGTCAGCAGACTGAAGCAGTGCACGATAACCACAGTACTTAATGTTAACGTGGCAAGCCCATCTTTGCATAGGTCAAAGGTCACTAGAATTGGTTATTACATATTTTGATCTTTGCCATGCTTACCTGGTAAAATTTAATGATTTTTTTTTAACACAGATTCTTTACTAATTTCTAAAAATATGTTTTCCTAATTAATTACACCTACCATAATTGCCCTAATAATTCGAACACCAAAATCAATCGCCCAAAATATTTTTGTTCTGACAATATTTTATTTTAATTGTAATTTTCTAACACAATCATTTTACAAATTTTTGTTTTATGTATTTATATATAATGTATTATTTTAAAAAAAATCCTTCATTTGTTTACCCTTTCATTTACAACCATATTTTGTACTTTAATTTGGTTGTCTCCAATTATACTGGTATGAGCACAGATCATTTAAATTTTTTGTATTTTTCTAATAATTCGAACAGCTACAAATTTAATTATTTTCTCCCGTTCAAATTATTAGGGTAATTACAGTACCATTTGAAATAGTGAGCACTGTGATGTGACCCATGTCAGTTTTTGTGTGAATTCCATCCCAATGTCAATGTGCCACAATTATTTTTTTTCACCCCCCAAAATGGCAGTCCATGGGAAAAAATATGGTCAGATTTAATAGATACAGGTACATAGTACATGACATATTTCAATGGGTATTTATTCTAATTATGCACACACATAAAAAGAGGAAAATATATTAAAAGCTATACATTTGTAACAATGAGTGTTTTAACCCTCTCCCTTCTGGATTAGGCACAGGTACAGCCCTTTAGGGCATCTCCGGTTGCCTTCAGCATGGAGAGGGTTATGATTGGTGAGGACATTACCTTCTATTGATGGCGCCTGTTCCAGAACTTCATATAACATTTCTTTCATAACCTGCAATAAAAAAAATTACAAATAAAATAATAATAATAATAATAATAATAATAATATTTAATATTTAACTATAATAATTATTATTATCTTGAAAAAAATTAAATGGTTTGTCAACATAAATATTAAAAAACTTGCAACACATCTTAGTCACTAGATAGTGTAAGCTTATTGATGTACAATATTCGCTACTCCTTGGGGAGTATACAATCCAAGCTGCCATTTCTGGTGCTATCTAGAATGCCATACTATTTTCATTACAAATTACACCTTATCCTACCAGGTACCCATTCACTGCTAGAACAAATGACTTACTTCATATTGAATGTATTGTTTTCTCCACTCGGGGGTGATATGCGCCCCTAGGTGTTCTGTAAACTTCATGGTTCAGGCGATTTAATCTTCAGACAGGAGAGTCACTTATCATCCGACATCCATTGCGAGACATCTTCAAAAAGATAAATGTGTTATCCACTTAACTAGTAATGTTTAAAAACTTGCTAAAAAATGAAATCTGGCTCTTAACCCTCTCCATGCTGAAGGCAACCAGAGATGCCCTATAGAGCAGTGTGTGTGTGCCTAATCCAGCAGGGAGTGTTAATGTTTAATACCATTTTAAGCAGTATTTCATGCTCAGATTTTGCATTTGGATTTGAGCACAAAACGAGCATGAAATCATACTCAAAAGTTTAACGATGTCCTTGCTGGAGGACCGACATCGTACTATAGTTATAGTAGGACTAGACTAGGACAAGAATGTTGAATGCTGTTGTCAACGTCTCCATTATGCTACTTACGGCAATCCGATACATAATACAGCAAAGTGCAAAACAAAGTGCAACGGTGTGTGTAGATGTCTATAGGACTAGTGGTAATGTAGATGGCAAGAGCTATTTATAAGTGAATGACCATTTTATACAGATAACACTGAATAAACTAACGAGAGACAACACAGGTGCATGCTATGAATACTTGTCACGCTCTGATCTCTATACACAAAGTAAACAGTGCAGAAAGGTACTTGTCATTCAATATAGCGCTAACGTTTGTATACTGTCTAGACTACCAATGAGAAAAATAGTAGCCAGACAAGTAATGGAACTAATGCTGTACATAGATTCTTTTTATGTATTTTTTTTAAATTGGGGTTTAGAGTCGCTTTCAAGATTCTTTCACTTATTATATCACAACTTGTCAGTTTAGGGCAGGAGGAAAGCCGCAGCATCCGTAGCGCTGAATGTTGCAGTAAACATGCGAGCACCGGCTGGTACTGACAAGACCAAGGATGATAACTGCATTGCCACTCTACAGACATCGCATCCTATCAATATCGCGTCAGACAGGTAACTTTCGCCAACATTGATGCCGGGCCCCCGGGGCGGGATTAGAACCTGGACCCTTTGGCTGTTAAGTCCAATGTTCTACCACTGTGCTACCACCTGCCGCCATACTAGAACTTAGAAGTTTGATTAGTAACTAAAAGTACAAAATCTAAGTGTCAAACTAACTTCTAAAATAGATAATAATATTATATTAAGGTTAATGATATTTAATTGCTAACAGCAGTGTGGACACTCATATTTCCGATTCCTAGATGCCTTACACTTCCGCACGTATTGTTTACTTTACCAACTGTTTACGGATGTCATTGAGGGTAACCCAGATATATGTGGCAGAGATACATGTAAAAACAAATTATATATACTATTAATAGTGACTGATGGGCTTGTATTGTTAGCCTGCTAGTACTAGATCTATTAACTGTTTTACTGGTGAACAACATATAAGGGTGGAATAAACACATACACCATCACCGAGAAGAGGGCTAGAGGGTTAATTTAGTTCACGTTTCGTTATCAAGTAATTCAAGATCAACTGGGTATGGTTTGAATGTTCGTTCTTAGGATCTAGCTAGCTTATTTTGGAGAGTTGTCTTTACAACAGTTATAGTGTGTAAGCCAGGGATTATTACATGTAATTGTACACAAATGTTACATCGAAAATCCAAGCAAAACCTGGCCAAATATACCAGGTGCCCCAAACACTTTTTGACAAAAACAATTACGATGGAGCAGCCGATATTCATCAGCAGTTAATCGCTTGATTAGCAACAGTTGGCGTAGTTTCCCAGTTGTTTCGGTAATTTCACAGTTTCTCAGTATTAATACATACGCTAGATAAACTACTTACGTGGACATACACAGTCAATGAAATATTTGGCCACTGAACTGCGTTTATAAAGTCTTTATAAAAAGGCCGGAAACATTTGTAGTATCATAATAACAAGAGTTACCTGCCCCTAATGACGACTTTTGTCGCTACGGTTAGACTTTTAACCCTCTTTCTGATGCAATGTGCTGCACTGGCATATTTATTTGCTTCTCCGGTTTAGTGCTTTCACTCAATCTCTCATTAGATCTATCGTTACATACAGTTTCTCTAGTATTGTATATGTTTAACAACTATCCCATCCGAGTCACTAGAAACTAAAATCTTTATTGTATAACTGTTTTAAATCGGTGATTAGATCTATACAGTAGGCCTATCAGAGTAAATAATAAAACAAATACATGCCAGCACAAATATATTATATGATTTAATAAATAAAATAAATAAATGGAATACGACGCGTACAATTCCGTTGATAACGCAAATAGCAAACTCACATTGTGGTCCTCTTAAAACAAGATAGCAGACAGGCAAGTAGAAAGATTATTTACACATTACAAAAATAAAAAAAATAATAAAAAGCCCAAACTAGCTGAATATAAATCTATTTTGATTCTCGTGATTATTATCTGTGATATAAGCCGACCATTTTAAAAATCTTTTAAAATTCAAATTATGAATATATTATTTTATAAGAAATTGGTAGGCTATTCCATAATTTTGTACCTGCACAGTACAACTTAGATAATCCCAAACTAATTATTCTTAGAACAATTTCAAGATCAACTGGGTATGGTTTGAATATTCGTTCTTAGGATCTAGTTAGCTTATTAAGAGAGTTGTCTCTACAACAGTTGTAGTGTGTAAGCCAGGGATGATTACGGGTAAATGTATAAAATTGTTACATCGCAAATCCATGCAAAACCTGGCAAAATTTGTCGCACTATTATTCATCGATGATGATACAGTAAAAATAGCCATGCATTGTCTCTGCTGTAATGTCACTCAAGTAGGGTGACTAACATATCTAAATCTCGTTGAGCGTAGTCTCAGTCTCATTAATTTCAGACATGAACTCAAATGGACGTTCCTCAGACATACTGACAAATATAGAATTGTTTGTGCTTAGAATAAAATGTCAAATACTGATTTGACCCATAGCTTGTCCCATAGCGTGTAAATCTTATATAAATATACTAGTAAATGTTAATTACTAGACAATGATCTGTATTATTATTAATTTTTTTTCTATTATTTTTATTTCCGTCACCGGCCCATAATAGGATACAAGTTGTGCAGAATACCAAAGATATATTTATTATTTAATACTATTACTTTTATTTTTTGGTATGAATTGGGGTTTAGAGCCGCTTTCAAGATTCCTTCACTTATATCACTGCTTGTCAGTTTAGGGCAGGAGGAAACATACAATATCCGTAGTACTTTATATTTTGCCATCGACATTCTTAGTTAATCCGTATCAGTCTTATTGTGAAGTATATATATATATATATGATGGATCCATATTTATTTATTTCATTATAGATGGTGCGCGTTTATAAGTTAATAAGTACACCCCCCCCCCCCCACACACACACACATACACTTGCACAACTAAGAGCTTTGTACTAATAGCCATATTTATCGTTAAAATATTTAAAAAAGGATTGATACGAAGTCCATTAGCGCCCTCATTAATATGCAGAGTTAAACACAGGCAGTTATTAATGACATTGCGACAACACAGACATATTTAGAATCAATCCGTTGTGTTTGAACGTAAAAAACATCATTGTTTGGAAACATATGTTTCTTGTTTGTCTTTACTTAAGGCTATAGCATGCTTGCATAGTAAGGTTTACTTGGTAAATGATGAAAGTTATATAGGGCCTATATATTAATTTTAAGCATTTAGGGATCAATGCTTCCATATATTACTGCGATTAAACATCGTGAGAAAGATAGAAATTTGACGACAGCGAACACGAACAAGTATGTTAAAGGTAAAATTCTTCATTTGGATATTTTTCTTTTTACTGTTAATACACCTATCATGATTAATTATTCCGATTTGTATATGTAGTAAATAGGATTAATGTCATTTGAACATAAAATTATACACATACATCTAATATGGTATAATACTGTGTGTTGCACAGGCTCTGATATATTGGAGTATGCTCACCACTATAACGGCAGGTACGTAAATAATTCTCTCTCTCTCTTTCTCTCTCTCTCTCTCTTTCTCTCTCTTTCTCTCATTCTTTCTCTCTTTCTCTATCTCTCTCTCTTTCTCCCCCTCTCTCTCCCCCTCTCCTACTACTACTACTACTACTACTACTACTACTACTACTACTACTACTACTACTATTACTACTAATATTACTACTACTACTACTACTACTATTACTCCTCCTCCTCCTCCTCCTCCTCCTCCTCCTCCTTCTACTACTACTACTACTACTACTACTACTACTACTACTACTATTACTACTTTAACGGTCTAAGTACTGGTCCGAGAAACAGTATAACAGTCCACGAAACAGTTGATAGAAACAGTCCAAGACATGGTGCAAGAAACGGTAGATCAGTCTTAGGAAGAAACGCACATTATCATTTGACTTTGGTGACCGTCGTATAAACGGCTTGATCAGCCATCTGTGTGACAGTCAAATAGATCAGCGTTTCACCCTTGAATGTGGGTTTGTGGAAGTATGTCCATTGAGAATGCCAATGTGAAGTTGTCCAGTGTGAATGTGCTGAATGTATACATTTGGATATGTACTGTCCGGCGCTGTTATTATGATTGATTGTCTGGTTGTTTGATTAGGGATGTAGCCACTGCTGATTCTGTTGTAGTAGTGATTGTCGGTGATGAGTCGATTGACGTCCACACTTCGGATAGTCCGGTAATGAAGGAAAATTGATGTTAAAGTCGACATTTAATTTTATTCGTTGCAGCATACATGTCGGAATATGTTACAATCTGGACCTAGCACACAGACCGGGTTCCCACATGGACCCACAGGTCTGGTGCCGGTCGGTGTCTCTCTTGTGAACGTTCTCTAGCTATCTACTCTGTCTCACACACAGGTTAGACAGTACGGCGACTATTAAATGAATATAACAATGAAAGATTAAGCTTTCTCGTGGTGGAAGGGCAGAGGTTGCGGGGTGATAATTATTCACTGATAATGTCATTTAAAATTAAATCGTAAATACAGAAACAATGGCCACCACAGGAAGAACTCTCAATAGCTCATTATCAAACCCGGTAGTGGGACGAGCTTATACCCAGGTGTGTGACCTGGGTGTCAACATTTGTGACACGAGAACGGGCACAAAATATGAAAATATTGTACGCAATTTAGAACCCTGAGATCGCAATTTTGCATAATATATTATTAAGTATATTAACTTAATTTTACCACTTATGGTCGGAAAAATGTCACGTCACAATCTGTGTCACTTTGTGTTAAAGGCATACACTCACAGATTAAGTTGGCGTGTTTGCACCTAATTTGAGTTTATAATGCAAAGTACATGCACTTAGCATATATATACTCGCTTTTGTACCTCCAAATATCTTTGTTACCGCTGTAGGTTTTGTAGGTAAAATTCAATTGCAGTTTACATTTCCGGTAAAACACGAATAATCAGTTGGTAGTGTACTGTAAGATATCAATCATTGAACACGGTCAAAATAACATTTCACGACTACTGGTACCAATAAAGCTACGTAGCTATAACTATATACAAACAAAATATGAACATAATTAAAACCAGTGGAATATGCGGAAAACACTTTTTTAATGTATGAACATAAATGGAATCAAAACTAGCATTTAAATGAATATGTTCACAATTATATGAATAGCATTGGTGTAAAGTGCACATATGCATGCTTAATCTTAAAATTAAAAAAATATCGGATCCTGTCTATATCTAAACTGCTTGGCCACTTTCATTTGGAATTATCTATAACGTATTCTATATCATGTTTTTGAAATTATGTAAAATTGACGAGTTGATAAAAGTAACGTAAATACAAGGCTTTGCAGAGTATTTACATTACTTTTATCAACGAGTATGATAACAACGACTATTATTTTATGGAAATGAGCGAAAATTATCACAGAAAAATCGGTAAACCAGGGAATCAAACAACAATGGACTAACTGACACAAGTAAATCCATACTTGCGTTGTCTAGCTTGTTTTCCTATAGACTAAATATGTTCACAATTGGCCATTGTGAATAAAATTACTCTACTGGTTAATTATTCCGATCAATGATCAAATGAATAATCGAACTGGGTCGCCACAGACTTTTCAAATCAAAACATGTCAAAATCTATCTGGTTTTGACAGAGAAAAACAAAATACAAGCCGAAATGTGGCCCATGTTATCTTTCCAAAAACTACCTTTTCAATAAACACACACGAACAATGTTCCAAGTGCATGCACTTTACTGTAGTTTTAACCCACTTTAAGAACCGATTTGCGACGATAACAACGCGTGAGAACGTCCAGCGAATGTATAAAAGTCAAAGTAGAACAATGAGGTATTACTCAGTCACTGAATGTAGACGTCGATGGATATTGTAAATCATGAAATTTACGCGAGCAGGATATTAATGCGAACATTAGTAATAGAATGGCAGTGGATGCAGATGCCCGTACACATTGGGTGACACTTTTCTATTTTTTGGTGTGTTTTTTTTTTTAAATTGGAGTTTAGAGTCGCTTTCAAGATTCTATCACTTACTAGTATATCACGACTTGTCAGTTTAGGGCAGGAGGAAACCCGCAACATCCGTAGCGCTGATCGTTGCAATAAACCTGCGAGCACCGGCTGGTACTGACAGATTTTCGGGAGCATGCCACCCCACTAGATAACGGGTGCTAAAAATGTTACGTTTTGTTCTGTAGATGCCAGGAAGTCGTATTTCATTATGCTTAGCCTATGTTAATAGATTTCCGATAGAGCGCCTCCGTCGGAACCAATAAATAACTAATAAGATCATAGGCCATCGACATTCAATATTTATACCGATTTGAAATATGCACCGTCTGCGATGGGATTTATCCTTTTAATATTTTACTTGAAACTTTGCATTAAACTTCTACGCTCTATTAATTCATGCATTCGTCGTAGACATCCATTATATGATTTATGGGAGAGTTTATTATTCTTGTTGATAATATAGTAATTCGAGAAGCCATTGCAGACATAGAAATGAATAATGGCGTAAATAATTGAATATATAGTTGTATCTAGGGAAGAAAGAAAATAGTCAGTGGTAGAACATATTCCTAAAAAAAGAATAATATCTGTTTGTGAGAAACATACTAAATTGTATGCAATATTAGAATTGTAATTTGGGTAAATGGCTACATACCTTAGATATGCATGTCATACCTATATTTTATCCACCAGTATTTACTTATTGCTTAAAGTTATCCAAACTGAACACCATATATACCAGGATATACTAAGAACAAGAATTGTACACAGTATACCACATTTCCACTTACTATTAAATCGCTATGGTCTTGCTATGCCTATGGATTCAGACCTGTATGCCGATCCAACCAAATGTCATTCGAGTCCAGTGTAAACGTGTTAAAAGATATGTATCGACTCGGGTGCGCGTCAGTTTGCGGGGTTGTTCACTGAAAATCCTGGTTCCTGGTCACGTGGGCTACCGCCGCGCCCTCGACTTGTGGAAGTGACATGATAAAGCATGCCATAATGCTCTCCTATATGGGCTGTATTTTGATTGTAGGTAATGGTTTTTTTGGTATAGTTTTGTAGCTAGAATGACAGATGATGAGACTTCATAGTGTCGGAAGGATGGCTTAATTTCACCATAGTCACCATGTGCTCTGGCTCTAGAAGGAAATCCATTGTGGTCTGAGGCCTGATATGGAACAGGCAATTACGCAACTTAAATTGACTTTGTCGTGGATCTATGGGTAGCTGCAGTCTAAAACTTCATAATTAACTTTGTATATAAATAACATTTAAGAATTTATTATGTTCCAGGGACATATCATCTTTGTTTTGTTTTTAACATTCAGGATGTTTTCGGTAGGAGGTAGCACACAAATGTAGATCATCAGAGCCAACGGTTCCAAGTTTGAACCGGACCCGGCATCATTATTCCCCTTGTTATTCACCTGCTTGCCACTCAGCATTACACGAGTACAGGGGTAAAACAAAGACTGGCTGGCTAGGACTTGGTACAGTATGTCCGAGTTGGATATTAATTTTCTAATGGTGATATGTTAGTTCAATGAGCATGCAAGCTGTGATATGAGTGAAATAATCTTGAAAGTGGTGAACCAACTTTTCTGAGACAATAATGAAAGGATGCAACATCTCTAATCTAGAAATG
>JAUTBT010085406.1:0-11631 GCA_032361225.1 Lepetodrilus schrolli | reverse complement strand
TAAACATTGCTTGAATGAATTGAAATTCACTGAAAATTTAATACATTTGACACATTGCCTGATTTTAGACATTGACCATAATATAAACTCAGTAGAATTTGAAAGTGTTTTAAGGCTCATTAGTGGTAGAAGAGTCTGGTTTGATTGGTGTAGGAGTAGATCTTGTTCTATTCTTGTGATCTTGGTTGTAGCAAATCGCATCACATGTTCTCTCGCAGGTTTGTTATAACCTATAGACCAGTGTGAGTCCACCTTTACTCTCAAATGTTTGTTAGGGTGATAGACCATAAAAATGGAATACCTTCAATTTTGGATTTATATCACAACCTTTTTGGGGTACAGAAAAGGACCAGCTCAACCAAGATATGTGCATAGACAGGTAGGCATTAAAATACTTAGTGAGTATAAATAGTCAGGATTATGTAATATAATTTTTCAATATATGAAGAGTAAATAACACTATAATAAACAATTTTTTGATTAACTGTAACATACATAATCCTTGCCAAATATGTTGGTGGCAATTTCTTTCAATTTTTAAGTTTTTTTTTATTATCATTTTTGTAAAAATGGCTAAAGTAGATCTACTTTATTGAACTGGTAATTTTTCCAAACATGTAAAGGAAATCGTGACATGTAGAAATAAATTGTTGCCAACATTTTTGACAAAGACTAACTTTAACAATGACTACCAAGTGTAGTATCAAACAATAGGTCAATATATCAGTCTGGTCAAACAATAGGTCAGTATATCAGTCTAGTAAAAAAATAGTTCAGTATATCAGTCTTGTCAAACAATAGGTCAGTATATCAGTCTGGTCAAACAATAGGTCAGTATATCAGTCTGGTCAAACAATAGGTCAGTATTTCAGTCTGGTCATATGAACTCATGACATCTGGCCCCCGTTTCACAAAGACATCCTAAATTCAGGAGCTCCTAACTTCATGACCCAGTTTATCACCTCCTAAGTTAGATGCCGATTTAAGATGGGATATGACTTGTGACGTTGTTGTGAAACACTTGTTACGAGGTGACAACACTTAGGACTGGTTTAGGAGCTCCTAAATAGTTAGGAGGCCGTTGTGAAACAGGGGTCAGGTGGGTTCATTGACAGACATAATAAATGTAAATTTCCCTCAACAAAAGCACATAAATAAAATGAAACATGCTCTCATGTCTAATAAATGCAATGTATACATACTTCAGTTGACTGTCATAATTAAGGTTACAACTTTAAACTTGTACACATGTACAAAATAACAGTATTTGATTGGCTGCACTAATCATGGTCTGCTGACTTCATTGGTGGAATGTTAAAATTGGGTCACCACAACATGTATTTTCTTTTATTTTATTATTACTATTTTCTTAAATTTACATTTTTCTTTGATTTCACAGAATAAAATTAATTAATATGCTTCAAATTAATTAATAATATAATATAGGACTACAAATTAAGATATTCTTAGTTTGAGTCCTGTTCAGGTATTTATTTATTGTAAAAACAGCTTTCTTTAGTGAAAATGTACTAAATTTGCAACATTTGAAATATCCTAAAAATCCAAGGCTCAATATTTACTAAAATTCTATGTTGGTATAGTGCAGCATCTCCAACAACCAATAAAATTCTTAAATTCTTGTACCAATGAGACACACTATTTGATTTACTATGCATTATCAAATCCATTATTAAAAGCAGCAACAGACAATATTATGGTAGCAACAATGCTAAGCAAAGAAACAAAATAATATTGCACAACATGCAGTTGCATATCATTCAACCTAAATTAAATCAGATCTCAAGTTCAGCCCCTTAAATATTGGGACATTCTTTTGCTCACTAGCCTATGTCCAAATATATGAGTGTATGTCAAAATCTGATTTTAATGAGATTGCATTAAGCTGGACACACAGCCACAAAACATGAAATACCAGAATATGTTCCTCCACAAACACGAATACCATAAATACTAGTACATGTACCTCCAGTCTGATCAAACAAGTCCTGACTAGCACTTCATTAAAGGGTCGTACAGATAGTCCAGGCCTAAACTGAGGTTTACATCATTTCCTGCTATAATAAAAATAATAGGCCCCTGATCCACAGAGTTACAATCAATTGTAGACCTATCATAAGATGAGAATGGGGGATTAGGCCCCTGGATTTATGCCTGGACTACATTACGACACTACCATGTAATGTAGGATGGTGACAAAGATACATTTCCACTGCTACAGTCCACCCAGCTGTAAAATGGGTACCCAGTAGGAAGAGAGGGAATTATGAATGTTAACTTTCTAGAACCTGAAACGACTGCTTGGGTTGGATATTTCCAGGGTGTTGAGAAGGTGAATTGAGTGCAGTGATCCATTGACCAGGGTAAATAATAATGTAGTACTTAGCACTTTGAGCATGCATTAGCATGGCGTCATGCGCTTGATAAATGGACTATTTATTTATTATTATTTAAATATTTGACATCAAATAATTTACAATTTACAACCAAAACACAACCGTATGTGTAAAAGGCACCTCAGGATGTCACCAGTCAATAATAAATAATCCATGGGGACCCACAGTTAGAAATGAACATGCAACATCTAGCTCTGAAGTAATGAACTAATGAACTTTTTATAGTACGATTTCATGCTTTAAATACATTTTGCGCTCAAATTCCAACTCCATTTTTTCCCCGTAATCTCAGGGCCTGATGTGTCACTGTTGTATTACAGTTATCTTCACATTTTCAACTTGTAATTAAATGTAAAAATATTATAACTGGCATAAAAGCTATATAGCTACGTGATTATTGACCAAAATATGAAAAATACAGGGTTTAAAGGCATAACTAGATATCACAACTTATCATGACCGTTTTGAACTAGATCATAAAGTTATGTACACAGAATTGTTTAACCCTCTCCTTGCTGTATTAGGCACAAGCACTGCTCTTTAAGGCATCTCCAGTTGCCTCCAGCATGGAGAGGGTTAATATAAATTAAATAGTAAATTACTTGAGTATTAACATAAAAATACATGTTGAAAACGTAGCTGGTGGTACCATTAATTGTCTAAGCAGAACCACAATATCATCACAAATAAACAAGCATTTTAAACAAATATGGTCATATTACTGAAAACAGCACTACCACATAGAATAGGTAAGACATAAACAAAAACAAAAATGTTGATTGCAATATATCTTAAATGTCACAATTGTAATCAGCAGATCATAAAGAAAACTGATGAATGCATTCGGTACCAATGCCATGACATGTATGGTCAACAGATCGCTCAATAGACTGGCTGTAAGGTCTGTCAATGTATAAAACATACAAAGGCACTATTAAATCATGCTAATATGACTAATAATAGTAATATTAATAAATATCACTAATGACTATCATCACTAATTGTGGACGGGTATCTTATTAAATCAGTTTTAGAAACTTTCCCTTGTAATACTTTGAGCATGGAGTCTAGAACATAAATAACCATTATTATTATAGTTATTATACATACACAACATAAATATGCATTATTAGTATGATATGATATATAAATGTTTGCATAACGCAAAAATCCAGCGTAGCACTGCTCAGATGTGCTTTGTGCGAGTCGGAGTAAAATTGTCAGTAGGCAGAAGCAGAAACAGTCTAGTTATTAAATGCCTGTTTGAACAACAATGTCTTAAGTCTGGTTTTAAAAGCACAGAGTTCATTTGTTGAGTGAAGTTCCAATGGGAGATTGTTCCAGATTCTGGGGCCAGCAGTCTGGAAACATTTGCCACCAAAGGATTGGGTGTGGGCTGGATTGACATTTATCAGATTCTAGTCACCCGAACGAAGAGGGCAATGCTGGTCGGTATAAACAGACAAAATCTGACAAATATGGAAGAGCAGTCATGAAAACAAGCACCAGTAGCATATATTGAATGCGCCAGTGTAATGGCAGCCAGTGTAGATCTCGAAGAACAAGGTGATTTATTATTTTTAAATAAGCAAATTAGTTCAATAGGCACTGGTGGGTCGCTTCTCTCTAAAGACGAGGAAATCCAGAAGTTTGATTGGCAGGGGAAGTTTTTCTGTGTCCCTCAGAGGGATGAGCTGAAGGATGGCCCTGCGGCAGAGCTCCTGAAGGGACAACATGATAGGTGGCAGTTTGTACACGAACACCTTCCGCTTGTAGCTGCAGTTGCGCATCACAGCCACACATGACTCGCCCGGAGAAAACCGCGGGAAAACCTGCAAGTTGATGACCTCTGACACTGGCCAGTAGCACCCTCTGACATCCACTCGCATTACAATGTCCAGTTTGGGGTAATTAAGCACGGCGATGAAATTTGTAGTGAATTCCCGACTGTGGATTGGATGCACGCAGCGAATAGCGACGAAATTGCCTTGAGGACTCGAGCGTATTTGTTGGATGTTTGCACCGAGGTTAGGATGTTGAATGCGCCGAACAATGGACCAATCGGATTGTTTTCTTATTTCGATGTTTTGATCAATTCCAAACATGACATACTCATCGCCTAGTTTGGTGCTGTACGTTAGAGATCGAGTCCTGAAGGCTGCTGGGACAGTGTCAAGGTCGGGTGAGATCGACTCGCTCAGGTACAATGTCAGGTTCTGGATGAAGTAATTATCCGGGAGGACAACAATTCTAGTCAGATGATCAGGACGCAACAAAATAGTCCGTTTACTGGGAGATATGTAGCACTCGAACCACCGTCTCGTGTGGTACATAATCACGAAATGTCCCAGGCAGGATTTCTGGTACAAGTCCAGGAGATAGAACTTAGCGATTGTGAAGTGACGGTCGCAGTTTATCTGCACGATGGCGAGTCCATCCTTGTAGCCTATCACACTGCACTCTTTACGTGTCCGATTGTGCTGCGTGTTACGGAACCAGTTATGGTCTCCAACATCTGGAACTGGAATTTTCGGAACCTTGATCGTTCCGACCCACCAAGCCAGCTTTTCAATGATCACAATTTCTGATTTGTTTTTCCAGCTGACAGCCAGGTATCGTCCATCCGTCGTATCGGGTTTTACGAGGATGCCGCTCCGACGGTGAGTTTCACGTAGTGTACTGAAGTCCGTCCGATCCATGAATCCGCAGATTTTCCGTCTCTGTCGTATCCACTTCCCAAAGGAGGATGTGCAGAGGAGGTCCCCTGAGTTCGCGGACAAAAGTCTTGCATAGAACTCAGCTGAACACTTGTCTTCATTTTTGTTTCTACGGTAACCGTTACGTAAATATGTGTTGCCCATCTCATTTCACCACTGCCTGTTTTAAAATAAAATGGAGAATTTGTTTATCTATCACCTTTAGCTGATGATATAGTCATGAACTGTGAAGATCATCGACAATATTGGACATTTTGAATGAGGAAAGTAATTAGTTTCAATGATGTACCAAAAGAAAAGAAGAAAAAAATAAAAAAATAGATAATTTCACATTCACTTGTAGCTGAAGTTTTGTAGCTAAAAAGTGCCCAATTTACTATTTTTCTATCCATATGGCACCCTTTAGCTACAGATTGTTGTTGTTGAATTGGGGTTTAGAGTCGCTTTCAAGATTCTTTCAATTGTATCACGACTTGTCAGTTTAGGGCAGGAGGAAACCTGCAACATCCACAGCACTGAATGTTGCAGTAAACCTGCAAGCACCAGCTGGTACTGACAAGACCAACGATGATAAATGCATTGGCACTCTACAGACATCGCCTCCTATCAATATCGCGTCAGAAAGGTGACTTTCGCGAACACTGATGCAGGGCCCCCGGTGTGGGATTTTAACCTGGAACCTTTGGCTCCGAAGTCCAACATTCTACCACTGCGCTACCACCCGCCCCTTAGCTACAGAGGATTGCAGTAATATGCATCAACAAAAGTGCGCTATTTTTAGCAATATATCATCGGTTGATGTGAAAACAACATTTTCCTTCAAAAATAAGCATGGAGACAAGAAGTATAATAGTTAGTGAATCCATTCCTAGCTGGATTTCGTTTGTCCCGTTCTGTTCTGTTTATACATATTACTGCAATCCTCTGTAGCTAAAGGGTGCCATATTGATAGCAAAATATAAACGGGGCACTTTTTAGCTACAGCACTGCAGCTAATTTACTTGTTGCATTAAGTCATGCATGAGAAGAAATGCTTGAGAGCCAATTATCGGCTAGCTGGTCAGAGCTGGTGTACATTTTTCATGGCATTTTTGGCAATAGTTTATAGACAATTTCTTTTTTATTAATGATGCAAATATTCTGAAATTCGTATTTTCGCTGGGTAATAGAAAATAATAGTTGTTAGTGTTTTTTGTTTTTCATTCCATAAATTATTGACCAAGATAACAGCTGTGGAAAGTCGCATGACTCTATGTTTGCTGCATCTTCACGAGCGGAATTTCACCACCCTTATTAAGTAGCGCGTCAGGGAATGCGAAATTACCGAATAAGATATTGCAGTCATTTAGAGATACATTAATCAAACATATGGAAGTTGATGTAACGTTGTAACAACATTAACATGCTATCTGGGATTGTTCGTCAACAGAAACAGAATCAGCTGATTATAGGGGTTAGAGCATACAATTGCGATACAATTAGTTTTGGAGAAAATACCTCGCACTATAAACATACATTACCGTAATCCAGTTATAGTATGGGTGTATTCTTCGTTATAAAATAAGTGCCATAGCTCAGTATGTAATATTGTACGGCTTAACTGCCCGAGGCCTGAGCTCGCAAGTTGTGGAAACAAACAAAGAACCAGGAGAGTCGAACAGCTGATCGGAAGTCGGCCTTTTTCTGATTATGGGACAGTCACTCTCCGCTTTCATTTAGAGTACGGCATGAAATATACAAGTAGTTTATTTACAAAATCAAAACAACACACGGACAAGGCAAACTATCTAGTATAAAACAATGTGATACGCCAGTGTTGGAACAAAACAAACAACCTACTTTTGTCAACAGGTGCGCGATGTAAACATTATTGTTGGTTATAAAAGTAGAAATGGTATATCGCCAAATTCGAAATACGGATTATTTACTAGACGATCCAAATATTTCAATCCAAAATATAATCAGGATGTTTACAAATTAATCAGAATCGATGATTACCAGTCGATATTGTACATAAAAAAAGTAATTCTACTAATATTATTGGAATTAGTATTTATATAAATTTCCGTAAATAGGTTTTATATTTTGTAATGCCCAAGACACACGAAAGGCATTAAAATGCATAAACATGGACATAATGGATAAACTACTAATAGTACACTAAATTAGCAAAATGACATGTTAAAACACGTACAAATGTAATCAGATAACTTGATATTTCTGAAGTGTATAAATATGTATGTCATACGAAGTTCTCGACACATGTCTACTATTCATTTCCACTGAACGTATTTTATCTTTATTGTGACCTTACAGACGTGCACAATCATGGCCGACAAAACACGAATGGAAAAAGTTGATATGGCGAAAGCATTCGCAGGTCTTAGTGACACTGACAAGCATTTCGTTCGAAAGTTGGAAGGCATGAACAAGACTAGAGCCGGCGATCTCGGGGTACTCAGAAAGAAGAATAAATTATTGGGACTGCTGCTCGGTACTGGAGTGCTGTCAATTTGTATCCTTCAATGCATTTCAAGGATTCCTCGACTGATGCAACTATGTAAATTACAGTAAATAATGAAATTTATTTATATGTAAATTTTGCATGATTCATGAACTATTCAAAACGGTAGTGCACCCATTTTGGACTGGTTGTGAAACAGATACAGTCAGAAATTTACCGTAGGCTTACTTTAGGCATTTTACTATTTTTAGATGTGTCATTTATAATAAATATATCGAGGTAGTATGGAAATAACGCTGCTCACCTCGTTATAAGATGCCAACATTTTTTTTCATTAGAATTTGCTTTTGGAGCTGAACATTAATACATACTATAAACAGTATTTTTAGTTTCTCAACAACAAACCATCACAAGAAATCATCAGTAATCTGATTGCTGTCAATTCCTGCTTGCACTGGCAGATATTTTAGATTTTGAGGTTCAATTAAAATGTCAAATAATATATGTATGGTGGCCCATAATGGATTACCATTTTTTTAAAAATAGAAAGCCATATAGATATTGTTTATCTGAAAACATGTTTTAATTTTTTAACATGTATTTATTATATAGAAATATGTGGCTGACAAAACTCCTTGTTTTTACATGTTAAATCTGAACACTGAAAAGTCAAAGTTTGCAATGTGCAAGTTTTTCTGCCACATTTGACAGTTTTGCTTTGCAACATTGTTGAATGCATTTTACATGCCTACTAGTTCATAATTCTGGCGATAAGGCCTCTTTTTCTTTTGAAATTCATTCAACAGAAATGAGACACATTGAAAAGAGCATTCGTTTTTACTTTGGAAACGAGCAAGAGTGACTCAAATTGGTTTCCGTAGTTTTCCGGCAACTAGAGCAAGCATATCTCTTTCACGTGATGTTTGGGTTATGATGCTTTTGTAAATTACGTATTTTGTCTACATTTTTATCAATTTTATGTTGATCCAAGCCGGAGTCGCCGCCCACTGACATAGTTTGCATTTGACCTCTGAACTCGCACCCGCACTCTCGTTATTATGAAAAATGCGATTGCCTCGAAAACACATGAGCCTTGAAATCGGCTGACGGTGGGATATATTCCCTGTAGTGTCCCCTTTTCTGGGTAGCCCACCTTTGGTACTACTTACTTAGACTCTGCTTCCGCTTCCAAAACTCTGACACTCCCCCGTTATATTGCATAGAACTGGTATAAGTGTTCTCAGCAAACGTAGTATGCAATCGAACAAAGTGAAACATTAGAAAATGTAGCTGTGAGCTTAATGCACTTTTTAACGTGATGTAAAAAAATTGCAAATAAATAATTGCAAGCTCTAAAAAATATGACAGTCAATTGTCTGCTCACAGGCACGTTTAGCATCATAAAGCATGTGACCTCAATGGAATGCCTCATGTTGATTTTAAAATATACGGGATCCCATTTGGGCCAAATTGTTATATTGATTTTGTCAATTTTACAAATGAAATTTCATATTCATCATAAAATGTCTCATATTTTAATTAGACATTGTATGATGAATATGAAATTTCATTTGAAACAATTTAAATATTTTTAATAGACAAACTTTCATTTTCAAGATATTTTAGTATTCATTTCATCATTTTCGTCATTTTACAGATTGCATATCGTATTTATGTTAATATTTCTATTTAATGGAAATTGACATTATATGAACTATTTTGTGGTTTATTTGTGTCTTGATCAAAGTGAATGTGGAGTCAAACACTTCCATGTCAACATATATATTTAGCTGTCAATATTGAATTGAATTCAGCATCTAAATTTAAACAATGCCAAATGTAGAATCCTGGTTTATTCAGATGGACTGAGGGAGAAATGACTGGGGGTGTGGGGGTGTGCAGGACAGGTGGGGCAGGTGGTAGAACGTTGGACATCGGAGCCAAAGGTTCCAGGTTCAAATCCCGCCCTTTCTGACGCGATATTGATAGGATGCAATGTCTGTATAGAGTGGCAATGCAGTTATTATCCTTGGTCTTGTCAGTACCAGCCGGTGCTCGCAGGTTTACTGCAACATTCAGTGCTACAGATGTTGCAGGTTTCCTCCTGCCCTAGACAAGTCGTGATATAAGTGAAAGAATCTTGAAAGCTACTTAAAACCCCAATACAAAAAAAATATATATATATATGATTCGACACTGGTCGATAATACTTGAGAACTTCTGGGTCTAATGTTTGTTTCTTGAGAAGAGGTGTTATCAGAGCTTCTTTCAGCGATACAGGAACCTCGCATTGGATTAGTGACTGATTTATGATGGAGGTTACAGTTGGTAGAAGATCACTTTGGCAGGTTTTCAGTAGCCATGTTGGGCAGAGGTCTAGAGTACAGGATTTCGTAGGGCCCTTTGTTATCAGCTTGTAATGGAAGGTTCTATCCATATAGAATAAAAGCTGGGAAATGTGCAAGGAGGCAACACCAGCTTATACCTGGTACACTACTACCATCTGTAATGTCAAACAAGGTCCAACTTTTTACACTATCTCAGCAGCCATTCACATATCCTTCTCTCCAGGTACATGTGATGAATAAGTTGCTCTCCGTGCCACACTATCAACAGACATAGGAGTCAATATCACAAGAGATAGCTGATGACATGAACGTATTTGTCCTGCTTCTTTTACTATACACTTGAGCTGTTATGTTGTGCTGCTTGGGACAAGTCATAGTAGAACCAATGGACACTGTAGACATGCAAGATAACGCTAGTACTGGCTACAGTATAGCTGAAATACCTTAAGTTAGCTAGTGGGTATAGTAAACTGCTCTGAAGGTTTTATCATCTGGAAAACTTAGGCAACTTAATTACTGTTTACAGTTATAGTAGATTAGTTTATGCCTGCTATGTGGCACCAGAATCAGACTATTAGGACATTTGTTTAAATGTATTTTCTGTTCAATTATTATTGATGATTCCAATATTATTTATGAAAGTAGACAAACATACATTTTAAAATTAAGTCTAGTAACAAGCATTGGTAAATAATACCTTTAGTGTTGTGATTTTCATTAGTTTTCCAAAAATGTGCAAAAATAAAAATGAAGATATATTCACAAATTCATGTCCACCATTATATTAAGGTAAAGTATATATATTCAGTTTGACACTATGAGCAAACAAAATTGTATATGGTTGCCATTTTGAATTATGACTTTATGTAACAGCCTGTTACCCGGATGAAATATGTTCAGGTGGGCCCAATCAACTAGAAATATAATTAATATTCTATATACCTTAAAAGTTGGTAAACACGCGCAAATCAATATTTTGGTAGCGGCCATTTTGAATTATGGCTTTAAATAATATTGCTCAAAAGTGCCAGCTTGTCGCCCGGCTGAAATGTGTTCAGGAGTGTTCAATGAACCAGAAACAACAATAAAGCATGCTATATACTTGAAAAATTGGTAAACCACGCGCATATCAATATTTCAGTAGCAGCCATTTTGAATTATGGCTTTTAACAAAATTGCTCAAGAGTGACAGCTTGTCACCCGGCTGAAATATGTTCAGGAAGGTCCAATGAACCAGAAACAACAATAAAACAGTGTATGTAGCCTAAAACACGTTTGACCCCAAACTCCCAGTTCTGCTGCAGTACTAATACATTACATCCATCTTCTCTGGGCCACGTTATCTAACTCCTATGTAATCGTTAGTAGTAAACGTAGTCAGCGTAGCTCGGAGTTCTACCCTTCCCTGGGGGAGATGTATTACGTCCTAAGTGGGCTAATTGTACTTTCTTACTGTTTTTTGTTATCATTATTTAACTATTCGAATAGTAGGTCAACAATTCATATCAAGATATATTGGAACTCAAACAGCTGTTCAATAACCGGTTGTCTCCCTTGACTATGCTGGGCTGGCTCCGTGGCGTAATAGTTAGAGCGTCAGCTCGGAGTGCAGAAGGTCGCGGGTTCGATCCCCGGTCGCGTCATACCGAAAAACGTTAAAAGATGGTACTTGTTGTTCCCCTGCTTGG